>JABCKH010000046.1:0-57179 GCA_018851285.1 Lyophyllum semitale | reverse complement strand
CACTGGGCAAGTATGGACTGGCAAGAAGTCGGGTCAAGGAGTTCACCGCACATGAGCCGTCGGTTACTTCATAAACCCATCTTCAACTCAATCAACTTCGCAATTCCCCTCTCCTCCACAACCTGCGTCGATCCCGTCGACTTTGCCTCCTCGCTCCCAAACTTTTCTTGATTCTGGAAGCCACAATGATCCTCTCCCCAACTTTAGAGCATTTAGAGATAGTCTCCCTGTGAGTCTTCAGCAATCAATAGCACACCTCCTGACCTTGACCATCATTCTCCTTTGTGCTAGGTTATCCTCTTCAGATCTACAATGATGGATAAACTGCCGGTGGTTGGAGTGTTTAGGGGAAGATCGACAGGAAATGGGGGGTCGCGCATCGGCCTATTCGGCATTGAATAGTCGATTTCCGGCAGTGCGCCAGTGGCCGGATCTCTCGTCGTATCACTTCCAATTGCAGCGCTTCTCAGGGCGGGGATGGAGTGTACCTGACGACGAACTCCGAAAGGCTCGCTCAAAGCTTCCAGATATCGAGGGGTTTAGCCTGACAACTGGGACTCGCGGATTGCTTTCTCCGTAAAGTCTTCACACACCGGCGCAATCATGCCCCGTATCACTACTTCTTGATGCCTTGCTCGATGCAATGCATCCGACGACCTCGCTGGCCAGGTAACATCACATGGCTTGAGTAAGTTACTAGTCAGCAGCCGAGATCCAATCCCGGACAAAAACCTCCTCGCGCGACACCTGGATCACTTGTTTCCTCCTGTAGTTGTGGAAGTCGACCAAAATACCGTTGACCCAGAAGGACGGAGAGTTGTCAGTGATTTCCTTTCAATGTTCCAGGAAGCGACTGACGATTTTCATTAGATCCATGCTGAATAAATTGCTATACATTTTGGCGTTATCCTGAATCTCGAACCTACGAAGTCTTGCAGAACTGCTTCCTCTCGTGAACCGTACACGCTAAGCGTCAAACTTGATGCAGCGAGGAAATAACAGAGATTTTTAAGAGCTATATTCATGTGAGAGTCGAATATCCATAACTTTTCACGCAATGCACATGTGACCCTGGAAGCCCAGCAACACGACCTACAAGTCTCAACGAGGCCCTGATAAACTCCACGAGGCTTAGGCGTCTATTCATTCTTCATCTCCCACCTCTACAAGCCTTCACCATCATATAGTCTCACCTCGGAAGTCATACAACCCACATTCAACCCTCAACAACACCATTATGGATAACTATCCAACTGTGGGAGTGTGCAAGTACGAACCTGAGCCACCCCACCCAGCTCTACTTCATTTTGACATCCTCAAAAATATCTTCGAACATCTCGATCCTGATTACGATTCCAACGATGCTGGGGCATCTACGATTCATTTATTTCGGGCTGCATTGGTGTGCAAAGCCTTCCTCGATCCGGCGCTCGATTCGCTGTGGAGATCGATGACCACGCTTCTCCCGTTATTGAGACTCTTACCGATGTTAAAACTGGTACAGGGTGTTTACGTGAGTCTTATATCGCGCAGAGTCTATAACTTTCTAACCCAAATATTAAAGATATTTGACGATGAAATTCATGACCGTCACTGGGCACGCATGGACTGGTATGGAAGACGCGTAAGGGAATTTACTGCATCCGAGCCGTGGATTCCACTCGAAACATGTCTTCAACTCAGCCCACTTCGCAATTCCCCACTTCTCCCGAACCTGCGTCGACTTCGCTTCTACAATATTGATCGTTCCTTGCTCTCAAAATCCACGATGGTCTTGTCCTCAACCCTAGAGAGCTTGGAAATGGACAATCGAGCGGGTTCTCAGGACTCTGAGTCTCCCCATAACCCCAGCATCCAGTCATTTCTCTTTGCGCTAGGTTATAAAAGCCCAGGCTTGAGACACTTAACGCTCCGTGGACCTGCAGCTACCGCGGGGATGGTGAAGATGTTCTCAGCTTTGAGGTCTTTGATACTGTCAGAACCGGTGACCCCTTTGCTCCTTTGGGAGATCGGCGCTCTTCCACAACTCGAAAGCCTTGACATCAATCTAGGCAGAATTGTAGAGACGGAATCACCCTCCCCCAATTGTCCGAGGTTCACACAGTTGAAATCCTTGGCCGTCACTGGGTGTCTTGCAGTTGTGTCCCTCGTGCTTGGGCACATAGCCTCTGAGCTCATTGAAGCTGTGACGATCATTGGCAAAGCAGCAGGAACACCACGTTTTTCTAGACCAAATCACAAACGGTTGTCGGGGTCTAGTAGTAGTAGTCAGTGGTCAGAGTGTTTGATGAAGATCGATCAGAAATGGGGACCTCGTATCCGATCGCTTGACATACAGCGAGAGTCGTACTCTACGATCGCATTGGATTGGCCGGATTTCTCCCTATATCACTTCCACTTGCAGCGCCTCTCAGCTCGAAATTGGTATATAGCTGACCCTCAACTCCAAGCGCTCCAAGCCACTTTCTCAAATGTCGAGGAGCTTCGCCTGACGTGCAGCGGCCAAGCAACAGTTACCCTGTCGGGCCTTCGCATACTAGCCGAATCATGCCCCAAATTAATGTACCTCGATGTCTCGCTGGACGTCGGTTCAGCTGGTGTTGATGCCCTTGGCGGCGAAGTGTTGTCGCACGGCCTGAGGAAATTGGTGATTAGCACCCAACAACAGCTCCCAAGCGGGAAGCGGCTCATGCTTGCGAGACAGCTCGATCGGTTGTTTCCTTGCGTGGTTGTTGAAGCCAACTCAAATGATGCGGAAAGTTGGAGAGCAGTGCACGACCTTCTTTCCACTTTTCAGGAAGTTAGGCGGGATGAACGGATTCGGCGAGGTGAAAAATCTTGAAGTGGTTTGATGTCTGGACCGCATAGCGCCCAATTCAGCAGGCAATTCTCGTCTTCTTTTCTCGTCTACGATGGTCTACCTGGCGGTTGGGTATACCTCAGTCGTTCGGCGCCGCACATATTTACAAATCATGAATAGTCTGTAAAATGTGTTTTCTCTTTTCTTTCTGCAATATTCTTCAGCACTGGGATCGAAGTCGAGATAGGAAACCCTTACTGTATCATACAAGTTGTCTTCTACCCGCAGTTCGGCGCCGGCGCTGAAAGCAGTGATGGGGACTAGAATTAACAATACGACTTGCCACCCTGTTGCAATGACACAATGTCATTTCACGGTTCGCTGCAGTCGAAGCAAATTGAAACTCACCGGCTGGTGATTACACCACTTGTTACAGCAGTCGCTATTCCACCAACACCCGGCGTCTCTCTGGCCGCAGACGAACTTATCAGCGTTCAACAGGAGGGGGGCCTCCTCAACCCGCCCACTGCTGCACAATCCCTATTGAACCGTGGGTCAACTGCGTGAATTTTCATAAGCACGAAATGGGCACGCTTGCCTGGTCGCAAAATTCCGAGCAGCACTGATTGTTGGCGCGGCAGCCCGTACCAGGGACGAGACAATCGGTCGCACAGGGTTCGGGTAAGGCAACGGCGGTGGTATAGGCGCTGATGGTGAGCAAGACGAATGAGTTGAAGAGAATGTGCATTGTCGAGTATGAATTGGTGTCTGAGGGTAAGAGAGGCTCTTAGAGCTAGACAGAGACCACTGCGGCGCTTATATACCTTTTCCTCCCCCCTAGGCGGCATATTGCGGAGGCGATGTCCATCGGGCTGGTCAGAAGATGCGGCGACTCCGAAAAATACTGCGTTCAAATCGCAGCAGTACGAGCAGGCGTTGAACTAAGAGCTGTCGAGGTGTCCCGAATGGAATCTCTGCAGAACCACGTCTGGACAGACCTTGATTGGTCGCACCACGGAATGGCCGACCACAAGCAGTTCCCCTACTAGCACAGATCAATATCGCGTCAATCTACTCGGGAGGCGGCGCGACAGGTACGTCCAAAGCAGACTTAGCAAATCCCGGGTAGCTTTTTGGGTACCTATTGGAACTACCGACAGAATCAAGCAAGCAGGTGTTATACGAGCCATCAAGATATTCTAGATTCGAGCATAATGAATACCTGCAACGACATATTTGAGCGGGTTGGGATTTTCCGCATGCATGAAATAGCTGACAACAAACCGTCGCATGAAGTGCGCACTACGCCTGCCAATCTGCTGTGCTACCCGACAAGTATACATCTAAAAGCGAACTCAGCGTTTAAATCCATCCCGGGATGGTTCAAGACCCGGCGCGGATTACACCCTTGGTCATCTTTCACCGTAGTTTGAGTGTCACCTGGAGTCAATAAACAAGGGTATACCGTATTGAACGTGAGCGCATGAGCCGTTGCAACCGGAGATCGGCGCTGCACAAGCGGTTCCGAAATCCCTCGATGAGATAGCCAGGTTTCGGGAGTCTACCTTCGCAGCGCATCCACCTCCAGCTGCGATGCGTGATGTTCTGCTTCCGCATTTCCAGGTCGGTTTTAGATTGCAGTCAAGTACCAAATTTCGGCCCAACAGAATGATGAATCGTGAGTCCTGAAATTGACAAAGTTGGCATTCCTGTCAAGGATGGTGATGAGGCGTTAACAGTGTCGTGGCATGGGTAAAAAAAAGAACGTTCATAGCTTAGTACAAGAAGGGAATCGATAAACCGGTCGAATGACCGAGCTGCCCGTATGGTAGAATCTAGATTAGATAGTGCGTGTGGCTGTGCATGGTTGATTCCATCATGAAGAAACATCAACTTGGGTTCTACTTTGGCATTTGGGATAATCTGACAGCTAATTTGTACGGTCTAGTCCGCCTTTGATACAGAATGCCTCCCGTACCAGATGCTGTGGAACCCGCCAGCCGCACGGAACCCCACCCAGCTCTACTCCATTTCGACGTCCTAAAACAAATTTTTGAGCACTGTAGCTCCGATTCGAACGATATCAACGCGTTCAAGGCGTCCCAGGCTCATTTGTACAGGGCTGCTCTGGTGTGCAAGGCGTTTCTGGATCCCGCGCTCGATTCATTATGGAGGTCGATAACGACGCTTCTCCCACTGCTGAAACTATTACCAACCTTACAACTTGTAAATAGTGCCTACGTGAGTCTTCCATACTGATCACTAAGTAGAGTCATTAATAATGTGGAGTAGGTCGTCAACGATAACATTCGTGATGATCATTGGGCACACATGGACTCGTACGGACGTCGGGTCAGGGAGTTCATCGCATACCACCATTCGGTTCCCTTCGAGACCTATCTTCAGCTCAACCAACTTCGCAGCTCTCCGCTCCTTCCCATCCTACGCCGACTTTCCTTCCCTCAGCTCAATCTTTCTGTACTCTCGGAAGCCCCGATCATCATGTCGTCCTCCTTGGAGACTTTGGAAGTGTATGAGAGTGATTCTTACCAGGATCCCGCCACCCAACCATTCCTCTTTATGCTCGCGCTCAAGGCACCGCGCCTGAGGCGTTTAATTCTTCACGGAACAGGGCAGTCTTGGGCTAGGATGACGCGGTTCTCCCATCTAAACTCACTACAGATATCTGAGCCAATGACTTTTGAGCTACTTTGGCAGATTGGGACCCTCCCCAAACTCGAACACCTAACGGTCAATCTAACAGGCCGTCCTGTACCACCCTTAGCCCTCCCTACGCACCATCTACCTTCGGCATTCGTACATTTAAAATCCCTGACCATAACGGGAGAACTTCCAGTCATTTCCTTCGTCGTCGAGCGCATCAGCTCTGATCACGTTCGAGACCTGATAATCAATAGGACGGGGGACGATAGCGGCCCCATAACGATTCTATGGCCAGCTGTTTTGTCAAGGATTGATCATCAATGGGGACGACATATTCAATCATTTAGCATCGAACAACGGACAGTCAGTACCGGTCCTCTGTCGGACTGGCCTGATCTCGCCCACTACAAATTCCCATTAAAACACCTTTCAGCTCGAGGATGGTCGGTACCCGATGTTCAACTCCGAAGACTTACCTCGAAGTTTGCGGATATCAGGGAACTGCGATTGACGAGCGATTGCTCCGTCTTGACATCATTCACCCTATCCGGCCTTCGCATACTAGCGGAATCATGCCCAAAATTGATACTCCTTCAAGTTTCGCTTCAAATTGGTCCGCTCGACGTCCTCGATGGCGAAGTACTATCGCATGGCTTGAGGAAACTGTTGGTCAGCAGTCGGGATCAGCTCCAAGATAGAGCACTGCTAGCAAAGCAGCTTGATCGTTTGTTTCCTCGCCTGATTGTAGAGCCAAACCCAGACACTGCTGACGAAAAAGGTTGGAGGGAGGTCAACCGCTTCATCTCAATGTTTCAGGAAAGTCGATGGGATGAAAGGATTCGGGTAAAGTATGCCGGTGTTGTTTCTGTTTCTGAGGGTGCTTTGGTATCGGTCGAATAGTCTGAATTTTCTTATCATTTTAGTGTCGCGTCGTCGAATGCGCGACTCTAGCTAGAGTTCTGTCTACTCGTACTTGTGTACTCATGAATGCATATGACATCTCAGTATCGGGTACTTACAACAATGCCGCCGCCTGAAGCTGGTCCAAAATACTCCACATGTCGGACACCAGATCAATCCCTACTTCTACCCGCCCGTTCTTGGCGCTAGTGAGCGGAAGCCACTTCGCGACCGCTGAGCGCATCTCACTACTTGTGGGATCAAGGTCAATGTCCAAGTGGTCGGAACAGTCCACCAACCATCGCATCGAAACGCGGGTTGGGGGAAGGCGACCGTGGCTTACTTTCGCGAGTGTCTGGTCGATGTCCGCCGTCTTAAATATCGCTTCAAGAACGTCGAGGGCACCCTGGCTCGGGAGAGGCTCTGGGTGTGAATATCGAACGAGTATGGCAATGTGCTCATGGGGACTGCGACGTGACAGGCTGCATGCATTGATGAGGTCGCAAATGCGAGTAGAATCGACCAAACGAAGACCATTGCAGAGAATTACCAACGTGCGGAGGCTGGTGAGGAGCGGGAGGTTCAGCAGGTCATACCATTGTGCCCCAGTAACAGATGAGGACGAGTCTGTAAAGCACCAAAATTTTAGATCATGTGCAGGGGTGCAGTGGAGGTTTTCGGGGATGAGCTACGTACCGAACTTCCACAACTCTAGAAGGAGCCAGATTAAGCATTCAATCTTCTGGCCTGCGACCTGTATCACTGTGCCCACAGCATGAAGTGCGTCGGGAGTTAAGTGCCGGACAGTCAATGCCCGGATGGAAACGATGTATAAAGGAGTCTGCGGCGCGGTGAGGTATCGCGCTATGTTTCGGCACGTTTGTCCGTCAATATCGAGGGATTCGAGGTGGCGTGGAGATGATAATATCGACTCTGCATCGGGGAGACGAGCCTCGAGGCGATGAGTGGTATCTTGATTCACGAGAGCTAGATGCTTTAGTTTTTGAGATGTGACGATATAGTCAATGGGAATGCTACATTGGCACCAGGAATTAATGATGATGGTATGCAGACTTGGGGTCTGGACGAGCTCGAACATCGCCTCGCGCATGCCTGGAGGCAACTTATGATTGAATGTCGGCATCGGGTGCCTCGATGCGAAATGTAGCTCTTGAAGATCGCTTTGTTCTGCGATCATCAAAACTAATTCCATGAGAGGCTGGTCCTGCTGTACATCTTTCACGTAGATAACCCATAGCTTCTTGAGGTAGTGCAGGAGAATCGGACGATCAGAGTAGACTTCATATAATTTTTGGCATTTTAGCCGGTCATCCGTGAGGTCATAGAGGAGGATGGTCGAAAAAAGCTGTTTTGAGCCGAAGAAAGGAACGCGTGCGACACCAGAGCACATCGTTGCAGAGTTTCCGCATCATCGAACGGAGAAAGTTGCTCGATTATGCGATCGACCATGTCAAATGGGATATCGGGTGAGGCCATATCTGCCGACGTCGTGATTCCCGTGTCAACGAGACTTTGAAGCAGAATTGTAGTGATTGTTCGAGCGTATCTGTTATCGAACGTTGGATCAACTCTGAATAATGCATCCTATCTTATCTTCCAACCTCATCACCCAGCGTCTATCAAGTCAATTAGACGCGCCTAAGGACCAAGCAGTAGCGAGCGACCAAGTCGTCGCGCCAGTTGGTGTGCAGCATTAACGGGGAAAGGCATATGCATCAGTACAAGTCGTGAGATAGGATATATGAGTCAAGACGGGTGTGGAATTGAATCGGGGAAAAGATTTACGAAGAGACGGACAGGGATATGTACGAGGTTGGAAAGAAGGAAGAATTAAACACAAAAACTCACTAATCAGATTCCATGCAAATCTTCCGTTGCAGCACCGTGATATGCCGCTCTTCCAAGCTATCCCATCGCCTCCCTACCAGAATTCTCTGGCTATCGCTTCCCGTTCGTTGCACATTCAGCACCGGCACCGTGACTGTTGTAATCTGTATGAGTGTAATCAGTACTAGGCCCAGTTTAAGCCGCCCGCCTTGGTGAAAACATCGTCTTACGCTATTAGTCCGCGAAGGAGACCTATGTATGTGAGCGGTAGAAAGACGCGGACAGCAGCTCGACTTACTCCAGGAGATGAGCGGTGGCCCAAGATATCGTCGACTTCGCTGGGTCTGGCTCGGTAGTAGTTTAACGAATTGACAACACTGGATGGTGCCCCATGAAATTCGAATTCCCTGGTTGACGGTGAAGCGGCTGTATCAGATGTGCCATATTGCAGGCGCCAACTTGAAGTTGAAAGTTGGTGAAAGAAACTTGAACATACCAAATCGGGCGCGCGCTTGTTTGGTCGCATTTGCTTGCGTCTTTCTTTTAACAACGATGTCACGGTGACTCAATCGCCAACCATGTCGACCGCTGCTGGGCCAGTGGCATTTTGGGAATGTGAAACGTATACATTTGCACATTTATAAATTTACTCATCTGACGATCCTCGAACTGATTTAGGTTCTGTTTATGGCCTTTGTGCAGGAAGGTTGCGTGGTCGTTTCCCCTTATCAAATTTCTTTCCTTTGTGGGGCGGCTGCAATAGAATTTTTTGACAACCTTTTCCCCTTGCGACAACGGAACGTACGGCCTTTGAGAATCTTTGACAAGATGGTTCACCCAACTCCGACCAGTGGCAACTTGAATCACCTATATCAGCGACTACAACCGTTTGGCGCAGCACACACCAAATGTTCGTCTCCCAAATGGAAACTATGTCGCCTACCACCATTCGTCAATGCGCGATGCTACCAGTGCGTGTTTCAGGTGCAGTCGAGCCGGATAGCAGGCGTGAGCCTACGAAATCCCACCCAGCCTTGCTCCATTTCGACGTTCTTAAAAGCATTTTCGAACACTTCAATTTCACCCACGATTCGAGAGATGCTAAGGCGTCTAAGGCACATTTGTATTCGGCTACATTGGTGTGCAAGGCGTTTCTCGAACCAGCGCTGGATTCGCTGTGGAAATCAATGTCATCGCTTCTCCCGTTACTGAAACTGTTGCCGACATTGAAGCTTATGGATGGTGTCTATGTGAGTTCTACATCGTGGGGATCTTCAAACTTCTAACAACGCTCACGATGTCTTTGAAGGTACTTTGCGATGACGTCTGGGATCATCACTGGACACGTGTGGACTCGTACGGGAGTCGGATCCGAGAATTTGTTGTCAGCGCATACGAACCCTCGATAACCATTGAAACTTATCTTTACCTCAGTCAACTTCGCAATTCCCCTCTCTTTCCAAACATCCGCCGACTTCGCATGCAATTGTCCCTCATTAATCATCCCTCCCTTTCGGACGCCACGATGGTCTTGTTCCCCACTTTGGAGAGCTTGGAAATGAACGGCCTTGATTCGTATCCGGATCACATCATCCAACCATTCCTCGTCACATTGGCTTTCAAGGCACCACGCTTAAGGCATCTTATCCTCCGCGGGGCGAGGGACACCTGGGGTACGGTGCAGCGATTCCCACACCTGAACTCCCTAGAGCTGTCAAATCCAGTCACTTTGGGGTCGCTGTGGCAAATCGGCACACTCTCAGAACTTGAGAACTTCACGGTCAATCTAACAGGCCTTTCGGAACCAATATTTATCCTCCCTCCATCCCAGACACCACCTGCATTCGCGCAATTGAAATTCCTGGCCATAACTGGGTGCCTTTCAATCATTACCTCCGATCTCGTTGAAGACGTGAGCATAATCACTAAAACCGGCGAGGATGTAGAACGTTGGACAGCTCTTTGATCGAAGATTGACCGTAAATGGAGACGACATATCTATTCGCTGAACATTAAGCAAGAGACGGTTGCACCCGGTATCTACTGGCTGGATCTTTCGAACTATCAGTTCCGTTTACGGCGCTTCTCAGCTAGTGGATGGTTTATTTTCGACACCCACCTTTGGAAGCTTGCCTCGAAAATTTCGGATATTGAGGACCTTCGCCTGACGAGCGAGAGCGCCAGCTTTGATTCACTCGCCCAGTCCGGACTTCGCATACTGGCAGCATCTTGTCCAAAGTTGACATTCCTTCAAGTCTCACTTGGCTTTTGGCCGCTCAGTGTCCACGACGACAATGTATTGTCTCACGGCTTGAGGAAGCTACTGGTCAGCAGCTCGCAGAGGCTGCCCGATCGAGCACTCCTTGCGCGACAGTTGGATCGGATGTTTCCATCCGTGGTTATTGAACCCACCTTGGACGCACCTGAGCAAGATGGTTGGAGAGAGGTTAATCGTTTTCTTTCCTTGTTTCGTGACATAAGACGGGACGAAAGGATTCGGAGTGGTGAAGCCCGTTGACGGAGTGGTCTTTATCTGAGGGTAGCCTTCCGGGGAGCTAACATGGTCTTGATTATCTACGATCTCTTTATATTAATCAGCACGCAATTAATATGTCTCTATGTCCTTATTCAGTGCGATATCCTTCAGCATCGAGGGTATGCACTGATATTTAATTCGACTGACTCGGATCGAGACGGACTTCGAATCTTTGGGCATGATTAGCACACGAGGGTTCTTATTCCTCTACTCTACCTTCAATTGAATCTTGCGTTCGACACAAGTGATTGACTATTCCAGCTCTATCACAGTGTCAACCAATCTCAAATGTCTTCAACAGTCACGGAGTCGGACAGCGACTCGGAGCCCACCATATTGCTTCCAATACCCACTCCACCGTCACCTAGCTCTTCTGACTTGCCATCAAGCCTTGTCGCAGGGCCCATAACATTGCTGAATTTCGATACAGTCGCAAAAATCTTCGAATTTTTCGATGCTGGAACAGATTCCACCGAGATCAGGCTTTGCCGGCAGCATTTGCTTTGGGCAGCATTGACGTGTAAAGCATTCCTGGATCCCGCACTCGATGCGCTTTGGAGGTCAATGAACTCCATAAAACCTCTCCTGGAACTCTTTCCTATGCTTGAAGTCATCGATGAAGTCTATGTGAGCAGGCTACTGTTATGGTCGTTAACAATCCATTTTTCCCGACCTTTCCTATGTCAGATGCTTTGCGGGAATATTCAACATGAAGATATGACTCGCTTTGAAGAATATGCCAAGCGGATCAGAATTTTCTCTCTGAACGGCACAAATCAGCCAGCCGTGGCGCCGTTCACACTGGGCCGTCTGCCCCTCCCGCTACTCCCGGCTCTACAGATTATGCGATGTTCTTCGGTCCAGTCTTTGTTAGCGTCCAGTACTCCCATTCTATTTTCTCCGGCTCTCGAGTGTTTCGAGTTAACGGACGTCGCCGTCAAACCTCGAACTGTCAGCTCATTTCTGTACGTGTTGCAACACGAGGCGCCAAATTTGAAACAGCTCGTTCTTCGCGGTCCATCGAGTTTGGATCATCTGAATTCTGTTCTCAAGTTTCGCCATCTGCGCTCCTTGGAACTATCAGCAAGGATGGAACTTCTGTCGTTGCGGCGGATCGCAGCCCTTCCAGAGTTACAGCACCTCGTTATAGACATAAACGATTCCCCTCCGTTGAATGCACCCCACACAGCTGAATCGGACATTATATTCACGAAGCTCCGAACCCTTAAAATCATCGGGCTTGCGTCATCACTCACTTCCTATTTCTTACATATGCAAGGTGGTTGCTTGGAGGATATCGCGATCAAGTGGCTCTCCGAGGCAAACATATGTGAAGTATGCCAGCAAGGCCATTTGGACAAGTGCTTATCAGTCATGTGCTGTCAATGGATGTCAACCTTGTGCTTTCTTAGGTTCACAACGAATCAAAGAGTTTGGTTGAATACCTCTCCTGAATTCTTCCTCAGCCTATCAAACCTCAGCCTAAAGCGTCTTCAGCTTGACGGATGGCGATTGTCACCAAGTCAATGCGAGAAGCTCGCCCTAACCATTCCTGGGATTGAGACGCTATCACTCAGCCGCGTCACGGTGCCCGGCACTTCTCCCAAAGGAAACGCTCGTACGCCGGTACCATTGATATTTCTCCCTGTTCTCGCTCAGTCTTGTCGGGATCTCACATTGCTGGAACTCTGCTTCTACGGATTCAGCACACCTCACATTCCCGAAGATTATCCCACCAGCGAACATCGCTTAAAAACCTTAATCATCGCCAGCAGGAACACCCTAGATCTTGAGGGCATGCGGCTTGCACCAGACATTGCCCAATATCTGGACCGCCTGTTTCCTTACCTACAGTCCATCACTGCCAGTACCGGATGCGTGAACGCGGATTTTTGGAATCATGTAAATAGGCTTGTCCAGATGTTCCAAGGCGCTAGGCAAGACGAAAGACGCAGAATAGTTGCTAGCTCTGCTCTGTAACCGAGGACCGATCTGATTTTCCATGGTCTTGGAGTATACATCGGGAAGCGCAAGGAATCATGACAGACGGGTATGTAGCTAGAGTTATCGGTTCTGTTCCTTGTAAATTTCGTCCCAAGTACCGAGTTGGAAGATCGCCGGGAGCTCTTTCCAGACGTTCTCCCTTCCCTTCTGATGCTGAAGCCGGGTGTGCTCGGCGCACTTCGCACAAACCTTAAGCGAATCCCAGTCGTCAAACTCGTTTAAAGGATGTGGGCTGCCTCTGAGCTCCTCTGTACGGTGCCATGACATCAACGGCGGCAGTCGTGATTGGCACGGATACGGGCACGACGCGGCCTTATTGAACTCAAAGAGGAACTTGTGCGTGACGGATTTCTGCATCTCCCACAGCTGATTTTTCCCTACAAGGCAGAGTGCTTTGTCCTTCCACGATAGGACCGAGTCCTCGAGAAGGGCGTCATTAGAGATATTTGTCGATATATAGAACGCCCAAGGAAGGATCTCGGGGACATTGGTTTCGCGAGCGAGAGGGATAGCACGGACTATCGTGGAGGCAGCGTACTTGTACCCAGACGATAAGAGTCGATCGCAGGCTACGAGGGATGATGGAAATTTCGTTCTCAGAACGTTGATGCATTTCTCTCGCAAGAGAAGCATATTATACTTCGTGCTAATTCTGAGAATCCCAGAAACGAACTGGATGAGTGTAGCTAGATCTGCATCTGGCGCGAGTTTATCGAAGTGGCTAAGATACAGGTAAGTTGACGCTGGTAGGTACTAAGAAGGCGACAAGATGCTACTTACAATGGTTCATACAATGCCCGCATAACGTCAGTGAAGTCGACAAGCCTATCATCGCTCAAACGGACAACTTGAACGCCATCGATCGATTCCAAACCAGTTTGAGGTTGTGGGACTGTAAAGAGGTCGGCGAAGACATCGGAGTGTTTGCTGAGGATAGACTGGTGGATGCAGAAAGCTGTATTCTCCACAACAAGGACTATCGATCCATCAGAGAACCAGAAGTCCGGACTTCTGTTAGGCTTCTCGCGAGAACTCAATGGTGTTGCCATAATGGTGGTTTACGACCTGAAGGATGAAAACAACGTGGTCTTCGGACCGCCCGGGCCTCGTTTTGATTACTGGACGTTATCACCTGAGGCAAAGTAGGTAGGAGAATTGCTCATAGCTAATCAAATAACAATTAATTTATGTATGTGCTTGTGAAATACCTTAATCTTTGACTATTTCACAGGCGCATACATAATTAATTGGTATTTAACTAGCTATGAGAAATTCCCCTACTGTACCGAAGTGTATGGTGGCAACCGACTGGGGTGCGTTACGCGCCAAGTTGATGCCGAGTTAGCAACCCGAGCCATGTTATGCGTGACGGATAGCCAATTAAGAAACTTGCGCGCCGCAGGCCCGCCTTGAAAGTGGGGGCACGGCGGAAAATGATAGGGCTTGTCAAGAGGACAGATAGTCTCAGGCAACTGGTTAGCAGAGTAGAAGTCAAAATATACAATTTTTTTGCGGCCACAAACTTTTTGCGAAAAGGTAGCAACTGACCCCCCGTTATGTGTTACGTTAGGGTAAATAGGCAACTTTTTTGGCCTGCGTTATGCGTTACGGTTGCTACCATACACTTCGGTACAGTACTGTCACCTGCCTCAGGTGTATACTTGACGTTACAGTACCAATCTATTGACATGCATTACAGCTTACAAGGAACACCAAATTCTTCATCCGATCAAGTTCTTAGTTCTTTACCGGGTCGGTGGCGAGCGCCAACATCAACTTCTTATACGAACCGCTCGTCTCATCTGCCAGCCGCTTCTCCAAAAGTTTCCTCGTTCGTGCGAGATATGCCTCTCTGATTGCCTTCATGCGAGGAGGATCCCAATGTGCTCGGACCATTCTACCAGTCTTTGTTAAATATACGTCTCTGCCGAAGAATCTGAAGAGTTCTTACCTCCAGACAAGCTCGTTATCCCTCGTACCTAAACCAACCATGGCTTTGTCCAGGAGTTTTGCGTCGCGCCAAATACCTGCCGTGTCACGTTTGGGTTTGGCGCCATGCACGATATGCAGGAGGCCCGCTTTCATATGGCCAGAGCTGTGAATGATCAATGGTTAAATGGCAGAAGGCAAATTACAGAAGGCGTAACGAACAATTCGCTCTTGATCACCTTCGACAAGCTTCTATGTTTCTTTCCATATTCCCCAATTCTATCGCATCGCATCGCACGTCAGATGCGCACATAAAGTATGTTAGCAGGCTTACACAGCGGTGAGGTGAGGTTGAGAGCGATTGATCAAAATATCACAGAAAATCATCTGTTAAAAAAATAATTAGGAAGAAAGGGAGGTATATGAGGAGAGGATGTATCTCACCTCATCGGTGCCAATTTTGCCCTGACCCGCTTTATACAGGGCGTCTACATCTCGCGTAACGGCTTCGTATTGAACTGGCATCGAGTCGGGAGGGCGGCTAGCGGCTAAAGCCATGACAAACACTACAAAATCGACAATAAGACGATCAAAACACCCGTGATTAGGGCGCGTGCTTACTGCGTTCCGTCTTCCCACTGAGGTCACCTTGAACTTCCTTGGCTAGATCACGATTGTACTTGTGACGATATGCTGCGATCAAGAGACGTATCTCAGCACTTGGCCGCCCAAGTAAGACTTCGGTCAATATTTCTTCTTTGGTGCTGAGCGTTGTTGTATCGTAAATCAGAATGAACGGAAAGCGAACGAGTGGAAATACTTACCCCAGACCGGCCAGAGCTCCATGGACGAGTTCGACATCCCATGCAAGTGCCCCTGTAGCGAGGGCATGTATCCCCTTCCTAAGATAAGACGACGGAGTTAGGTTGATATCTTCCAAAAATGAAGAAAACAAATTTCTCACTTGAAATACCCGCTCGTCTCGCTGTCCAGGACGTTTACAAGTGTCTTACCGTACATGGTCACGAATTTCTGTGCAAGAGCCTCCACCTTCAGTGCCGAAAGAGGCACAAGCGTCGAAATCACTGCAAAAGGGGTCAGCCCAATCCAGCCCCAGGCGCAAATTCAACTCACACATGGCGTCGTTCGTCCCAAATCCTTTTGTGGCCTTTCTGATTGCTTCGGAATCCGCGGCCGGGTCGTATCCGGGAACGACGTGATGGCCAGGTGGCGCAAAAGGATCGGGGATCGGTGTCCCAAGGTACCAGAGCGGGTCAGGCTGGGCGTGATATGATTGAGGAGCCCCGGATTGGAATGGTGCCGCCGGATACGTGGAATAGCTTTGCGGAGGGTATTGCTGTTGATGAGGCGCAGAAGGATACTGCGCATTACCGGGAGGGGCCCCAGGAGAAGGGTAATACTGGGATTGGCCTTGACCGTATGGCGGGCCTACAGGTGGGTTGTACTGGGGTTGTCCATAGTGCTGTGGCGGGCCAGGGGGAGGTGCGTATTGGTATGGCCCTTGAGGTTGGTAACCGCCGAAAGGTTGCCCAGGAATGGGTGGCGGTCCATATCCCGGATGAAACGCATGATTCACTGGTGGTGGTCCCGCCTATATTGGAAAGGTTTATTCATCGAGTTATCATTAACGATTTTGAACACGAACAGGTAGGCCGATTGGTACGCCTGGCATCTACATATTCTTATGTCAGAGAACATTTTCGACGAGACGAGCGAAGGAACGAACAGGAGCATCGACATAGGGGTTCTGGTTCGCATCCGTCAGTAGCGATTTTGAAGAGTAGCATCATAAAAACATACATTCCCCCCACTGGGCTGTGGCAGATGAGGTTGATAGGACATTTGCGATATGGGCAAAGGAAAGATAGGGTACAATTCAAAGCCAAGCTGCGGTTATAAGGATTACGCTATGGTGGCCAATTCAAGGACAGGAACAAAAGGCTATGAACAATCTTGGCAGTGAAAATGCTGTGCTGATCGTGTTGTTTAACTTCTAAGACAGACGACAACAAAGCGATTCAAGGGTTTATAAGGCGCCACGCTGACTATAAGAAACAAACTGACATTATCGACAATAAGTTTGGCAATGGTATACTTGGGAGCCACGCTCGTGGTGGAAAGGATGATCGATGACGCGGTCAGATTATGGACAGCACGCGTGACGGGCACGTGGTCGTTTTCAGCGCTTATTTCTAAACGCGTCGACGCGTCTTGACTCTTGAAGCCGTGGCAATGTCCCGGCGACAAGCTGGACTGCCAATGACTGCCTGCATTTTCAATCGATCTGTACAGAACCATGCTTCAATGCAGCCGGATTTGGACGAGCATGTAGATAGGCACTTTTTTAGCTTCGTTTGCCTGACCATATCGTAACTCAACTTCATTCCAGCGCCGATTCACAGCAAAACAGTGGATTAGAAGTCGCATTAGTAGTACTGGGATATTGTCCGTGCAGAGATCCCGAGGATTGCCTCAAAGGAGGCGCGCCCGTTTGATAGATGTGTATACTGAGTATACCGCCACAAAGTCAATACAGCACTGGTTGGGGGCTCATGTCAACCACACACCTTTTTCCTTCTCCCATCTTGCAATTATAATTGTGATAATTCTATGGAATGTAGACTTCCAGCAGAGGAATGACCGCCGGCAGCGAAGCGTGGTACCGGAATATTGTAAACCTTGCACAGAACGTCTATCCGGGCAGTGTACGTCTCGAGCTGAGTGAGGGATTTTAGTAACGCTGTAAAGATTGCACTTGAAGGGTTAGACGTACGATAGCTTGCACCCTTGCTTCCTCTGTGCTCCGTTGCTTCTCGCCGGCAGCACTTGCCATGCGATTTTGCTCCGTTGGCTCATGACCGCTATCCATCCGCAACCGCCGCAACACCTCCAATAGCAGCTGAACACTTTCACAATACCTGCTTAGCGCTGCACGGCTGTCATGCGTCGTGTCCAGTTGTACCGCTTCACGCGCCAATTCTAACGCTGTCATCAAGAGCGCCCGCGAGTCTGATTCGCGTGTCGGAGTGGGGGCCCGTGGGGGCGAAGACAGGTTTAATGGCAAAGTCATGGCTCAGTGGGCAGTGGTGGACTAAGAGTGGGGTGGGCGGTAAAACTTACGTTTAACTTCCATCGATGGTTTTATCTAGAACGCAGTGGGGTTCCCATGGCCTCCGATCCCTGCTATAAATACAGGTACAATTTCCAGGGTCATAATTTGCTGGGCGCCACCAGAAGTCTTGCCCGTTTACATATGCTCCGACGTCTAGCTAGATTTGGTGCTCTGTTTATGCAACTTCCGCTATTATGACAGCGTACAGTGGAGGGCCAGGAATCACTTAGAGCAATGGGTCCGCGATTGCTATATTAACATGAATTGTGAAGTATCCAGCGAACTGTCAGTGAAACAACGGAGACGAGGAAGCGGAGCTATATATATAAGTATTGAATGTGGCGAGCGAAAGCAGGGAAAGATTCCGCTATCGGATCTGCTAGAGCTTTTCGTGAGTTCCGACGGGGAGAAGTATCGGCTGTGAGTCGTCCGTTGAGATGGCTATCGCGGCTTCTATAGGTCGTAATGTTAACATGTCAGCTGTTCAATTCAAGGAAGGAGGCTGTCCGTCTTGACTTATCCTGCAGAAACGATGAGTGAAATTTTGAAGTTGAGAGGGTCCAAGTACCATTTGACGTTTCGATCGGAAATGACACCCTGCACTTCGACCGGACGCTGTCGAAAGCATGCAGAGATCCGGGCTACAGCGCTCTTTCCTAGGTGTTCACAAACGACATGTTTGACCTGGAGTTCCTCCGGCAACGACCTCGTTGAAACCATCTGTTCCACATACACCCTGTCCCAGCCGCCTTCGAGATCAGGAGGAATTCCACGCAACCTCCACTGAAGGCAGGCCACAGCTGGCACGCGTCAAAAGGAGCTTTTGATTTCTAGAAACCGGATAAACGGTTCTAAGGGACATTTATGAGCGAGCGTCGGGGCTCGTCTGGGCTCGTCGGGGCCGTGACATGAAGGGTCCATGCGACATAACGCATTCGAGGCTGCGGAGGAAATGCAAAGGGCCGTGTTGTGGTCGGGTCCACGGCGGGTATCTTTCAGTAAGTCGTTACTCCTAGACATTTTTACTTGAGGGAAGCGATGTAACAAAGGCCTTACGATTTGGACGAAGTACCTAGGCGGTATGGACGAGGTGGCCGGACGGAGTTCAAAATTGAAAACGCCTATTATTGTGTTCCGTTCTGTTCGGACCCTGTGAAGTTGCAATTTAATTTAATTTTTCGTCAAAGCATCAAGGCCTCTAGCAGTCCTCACTCCCGGGAAAATCGTCGTCGTCGTTCATAACAGCTATCCAAAAATCGATACACTTCCTGCTATACATAGCCCAGCAACGTCGTTACACAATCTACGAAAACCTAATATCTCAAGCGTTTTTGTGCTAGCTGGATTCCCATTCACCTAGTTTCATCGTCTTTTTGGCACGGTATTGAAGGTATGTGGGCTTCGGACATGATGCAAGATTTCTGACCGCCTTCTTGTACTTTAGCCCTCTCGGTTCGTCCTATCATGCTGGATCTGCTTTGGGCCAGAGCTTACGACGTTGACTGTGGTGGCATCACGGAAATGCCAGTTGTCGACAAGTTGTCAAGTCTAAAATACTTATATGTATGACACCGCGTGCAATGTGCATCAATGTCATCATCTGCCTCGACCGCATACGTGAGGCCAACCCAAGGTTATGGTATTCCATAGGTCTCTTTCTCTCACTGCGTCTGGCTTCGCCCCCTGGATAATCAGGGTATCTACTACCTCTTCATTGTTTCCGGCAGGCAGGGAGGGATTTTCTGGGGTTTCATTCGATTTGTTTAGGCGGTTCAAGCCCTAAGCGCGTCTATTTCAACTGGATCAGCATCGCCTCCCAAGTGACAACCCCCACGCTCTTTCGGTCGCGCACTGTCGCATCTACCGTCGAAGCACAATGAGCCACCCACTCAGCGCTGGTTCTACGAGCTATATCCACCCCAATGAGGTGAGCAAAACTACTGCTACGCTCTGTCACCTTTATCTGACATCCTCCATGAAGAGTCTTCCTTCTAGCCCAACGAGACGCAATTTCGGGCCCTATGGCCAGATGCGAAGCCTTGTCCCGGTACGCAGTATCCTCATCGTTCTGCAAGTGATACACTGATCTCTTCTAGATGCGCTCCTTCGCCTCTCTTCCACCAGCATGCTCGTCTAAGCAGGCGGATGACGAAGATAGGAAATCGGTAGAAACCACCCCACACAGGATAACGTTATGGGGCAGCGAGTACGATCTAGGCGATTCGAGCCGCTCAAAGGTTTCAAAAACCGCAGCATGGGGGCAGGCACTCAATGTACGTAACGATATATGGTCTAGTGGTTGGCGAACCTCACATAAAGAATCGCTCGCAGAACCGGATAGGGAAAGCCTTTCGAAATGTCAAGCGTCATTTTACGGGCGCCAGAGCTTCCCATGTATAAAGCTTCCCCGCCCACAGTCTTGATTCCGTTTATTTAACGTTTTCTTAAATCCATTCCTATCATGTTCTCCCTACACATACAGATGGACCTTCTTGACGTATATAGCCTCATGATGCGCATGGGCAACGTGAATACTTTTAGGTTATATGTCCTCAAGACCTATCATCAGCTGCCAAAGTAACAGAAAGGAAAATTTTTGTTTTATCACAAAGCTACATAAGATATTCTATACCCCGGATCTCATTATTACCCGAACGCAGCCTGCGGCTTCTTGCCATGGCTCTGCGTGTCCTCGCTGAATCCGTAGCCTTCACCCCGCACGAACGCACGCGTACAATTGGCCATTGTTTGAGATCTGCACGCACAACGTCAGTAAAAAGTGAAACAATGGCAGGCAAAGGGCACTACTTACGCTCGGGATATCGGATCCGTCTGGTAGAAGTTCTTGATGGGTTTCCGGAAGATGGCGCCGGAGATTTTCGCGCCCGTCGTCCTCGCAGCAAGGTTCTTCAGCCCCACAAGCGCCACCTCAGCAGACGTGCGCTCCGTCGTGTCATAGCGCACGAGCGCGGGCGAGATCTCCCACAGCCGGTCACGGACATCCAAGATGTCGTTGTATGGCAGGGGTGTGCCCACAACCTCGGAGAGAGCCCTAACACATGTTCAATGGACATTCCACGCAGTCGGTATGACGACGGAGGGCAGGCTCACCGGATGATCTTCCAATCCTCACGCGAAGCACCGGGGGGAGGGACGGCAGCGCGACCGAGCTGTGACCGCCCCTCGGTGTTCACCCAGGTCATGCCCTTCTCGGTATAGGCGGCAGCGGGGAGGCAGACGTCTGCGAGCTCGGCACCACGGTCGCCGTGGTGGCCCTGGTATACCACGAAGGCGTCCTGGGGAATGGACTTGGGGTCGACTTCGTCGGCGTTGAGGAGGTAGATGAACTTGGGTTTTGTTGCTGAGGCCTTCTTTGACGGGACGAAACCCATCTCATACGCAGCTGGGCGAGAAGCGTGCTGTAAGGGAGAAAAGAGTACTTTAATTAGTATGTGAAGATATGGGGCTGGATGAGACGCACGCGGTGGAGGACACTGAAGCCGTTCCATTCGGGGGTGAGGAAGACTGTCTTGTTAAGCTGGACGTAGCGGGCGATCTCGTTGTATGCAGCAGCACCGTCAGGGTGCTCAGCTAGTGCGCTGCCCACGATGATCAATGGCTTCTTCGCTGCCTTGAACTTCTGCGCGAAGGGGTTGTTGCCAGTGATGAAGGTCGACAACGCCTTTGCGTCCGTGCCGAGATGCTCATAGCCATAAGTGGTATCGACACGCTCCCCAATCAAGCCGACCTCCAGCTCAGTGTTCAACCAGCTTTTCCGGATGCGGGAGTTGAGCACGGCTGCCTCGTGCCGAGGATTTGTCCCGACGAGAAGAATAGCATCGGCCTCCTCAATGCCAGGGATTGTCGAGTTGAAAAGGTAGTTAGAGCGAACGTCGACGCCGTGGACAGGGGCGAGGTTGCCGTTGGGTTGGTCGAGCGCAAGGTTATCTGAGCCGAGCCGGTTGACAAGGTCCTTCAACACAACCATGGCCTCGGTATCCGCGAGATGACCAACAACAGCCTGAATCTCGTCTCCCTGAGCTCCAGACGCTGCAAGGCCATTCGCAATTCTAGTTAATGCCTCCTCCCACGATGCCGGAACAAATCGGTCACCCTCCTTGACTAAGGGTGTCGTCAACCGCTGCGTCCTTAGGCCGTCATATACATAGCGGGTCTTGTCGCTTATCCACTCCTCGTTGATATCATCGTTTGTCTTCGGCAGAATACGCATGACCTGCACTCCGCGCGAGTCCACCCGGATATTCGACCCTAGAGCGTCCGTCACATCGACCGACTCCGTGTTCTTGAGCTCCCACGGCCGTGCATGGAATGCGTATGGTTTGCTTGTCAAGGCGCCGACAGGGCACAGGTCAATAATGTTCCCCGACAGCTCCGAATTCATCACCTTCTCGACGTACATCCCAATCTGCATGTCGTTCCCGCGGCCCGTCGTGCCAAGCTCTTCGACGCCCGCGACCTCGTTGGCGAACCGTACACACCGCGTGCATTGGATACAGCGGTTCATGGACGTCTTGACGATCGGCCCGAAGTCCTTGTTCTCCACGGCGCGCTTGCCCGCGATCTCGTGGAAGCGGGTACGGTCGGAGCCGTAGCGCATGGACTGGTCTTGCAGATCGCATTCGCCACCCTGGTCGCAGATGGGGCAGTCAAGGGGGTGGTTGGCGAGGAGGAGCTCCATGACGCCTTCGCGGGCTTCTTTTACAAGAGGAGTGTCGGTGAAAACCTTCGAGCCAGGCATGGCCGGCATTGCGCTGTACAAACATTGTTAGAGCACAGTAGGCACGTGTTATAGTGGCGTACCAGGAGGCGACGGGCTTCGGTGATCTCTCGACCTCCACTAGGCACATTCTGCACGTGACGTAAGTAAGGCGCTTAAGCTACACTGCCTACATCTGAAGACACACCTGCAATTACCAGCAATGGCAAGCCTGGACAAAGGAGAGCTCAAGCCGATTTTACTTATGAAGAATAATCATCATACCTATCATGGTAGCAAAATCTATGGAAAAAAGTTGAATTGAGAACCAGGATCTCGGACCGGAAATTCACGAATACGCACCGAGGAATTGGTGAGCCCGCAGCTTCACAAGCCTGGATAAGAGCAGAGCCTGAGATGAAAGGGCTTCAGCAAAGTCGTCTCGACAGCATCATCTAGTGCACACCCTGGGGTACCGTAACTTCCTTCCCATCCACCGTCAACGTAATGTCGGCCTGCTTTGCTGATGTCGAAGCGAAATTGCGACGTCCTAAAGAAGCGTAGAAAGAAGTTGAGTACCTTCTGGCTGCTCCCTAAGAAAAAGAGTACGCACCGTGTTGAGAGACCGTTCCGAATACTCCCGTCGACGCAGGCCGCGACACAGTAGAGACTATTCGCAGCATTGGAGACTCAGAGAAAATAAGGGAAATGGGTATGGAAGATGTTGGGCGAGGGCGCACTGCCCGCAGGGGATAGGGAAATAATTGGGCTGCTCGTCGTTTGTTGCAGCGACCAGGCAGCGACCAACCACGTTCACTCAATTTCACGTTCCCACACAATCCGGAGTTTGCCATTCTGCCACGCTTCCAGCTAACGACAAAATTGTAGACGACTGAGGCTGAGCGCTAATTGGTGGAGCTGGATCATGTAAGCTCCCGCATTTGGAAACTGGTCCGACCAGACTCACACGTTGACTCCCTCCATTGCTCTCTCCCCTCCGTTTTGCGTCCACTCACCTGCTGCTAACTCCTGCAAAGGGTAATTCTTGACGGTTTTATCTCAAACGACATACACAGGTGGCATACAGCGCGCCTACGATTATTTACAGTGTGAGGTTCGTTGAAGTGGGTTACCACGAGGTGGGGCAAAGTGGAGCTGGGAACCTTTTTAGGCAGGCGCCTCGAAAGTCTACAATTTTGTCGTTAGCTGTCACTTCGATTCCCTCCTTGGGCAAATGTTTTTCGGACCCAAAATGCTTCAAATCGTTGTTGAACTTTCTTGCAGGCGGAAGGAGGCGTTCACATGTTTACACTGGTAATAATTATGTATGTGACTCTTTTCCCGGCTGAGAGTGAATCGGTTGCTCAGTGCTGGTCAAGTACGGTCTACTCGACCTGTGTGTTTGGCAAGCTCGAGTGACCGTTGTTCGTCGCCTCGTCCATGACTGACTGTGTTAGGCTAGCAGAATTTTTAGCAATGGCAGATATATGTTCTGGTCGAGGCCCTTTTCGAGACCAGTTGGAGCCATTGTCGGGAATTCGAAATACCTTTTGAGGCTTGAGGGTCCGAGCTTCGCTTTAAGATTTTGCCTGCCGGCACCGGGGGGAGATTGATCTACTGTCGAACGGAATCCAACGATAGGATCGGCACACGACTCGCACACGACCGTCGCAAGTCAGCATTTCTGCACGCTATAAATAGATGCCAGCAATCAACACCACCAACAAAAGCACTTGCCTACACATCAATCTAGAGCACTTGATCCACAGTGTGTAATACTTATGAAGGCGTAAGAAATCAAAGAATCAACGAAGACAGCATATGGTTCAAGACGAGGGATAATTGCCAGTCGGCCCGACGGATCGCACGTAACGCCGCTCTCGTGTTTTTTCATGACTTGGCCAACTTGGCAGCTGGGACGGACTAAAGCTGCCTACTGAGGGAACGGTTCAAGTCTATCCCGTGGCTTGCTCGTCGTCGACACTTGTGACTTCTCCAATGCTCCGTTCCGATTTCGATGAGTAAGTCCTCCCTACTTGCTGAACCGCGTCGGATATTCTTACTATCACTCAACTCCATGCCGTTGACTCACGAGTCCTCGACATGGATGTAGACATGCCGATGGTTCCGCCGGCCGGTACTCAGATTCTATCCATGACCAATTAGCCTTATGCACTTCGCAGGCCTAGCTGCGTTTACATCTCATCTCATCTCATCTCGTCTCGTCGATTAGGTATCCTCGGAGGATTTGGGCGTCACGGTGATAACATCCCGATGCGGGCCCCTTGATCGTTTCTAGTCGGAAGTTCTCGGTTTCTAACCGCCATAAAAGACGGGGATGTGATTGAATATGTGTTGACCTTCACTTCCGCAACCCAAGTTTGATTAGTTTCATCCACCACCTCTAAGGGTCTGAATATCTCCCAAAATGCCAGTAACTAGCAAGTCTTCCTCTCTCGCTCGCATTGAATACGACCTCACCTGTTAGTGGCCTTGATTCACTCTCGAACAGATACCGAGAAATCAACGTCACGGTTGTCCCCTCGGCGTGTCCTCTATGCTATCGCTTGGACTCTCCTCTTCTGCATCGCCGCAGCCGAGCTCGGTTTCGTATCACAGCAGCTCCAGCGAGGCGGAAACTCATACGACAACTACGGCAACATGATGTTCAAACACATGCTCGGGATATTACTATTCAACGTCCTCTTGACTTTCTTAATGTGCATTGGACACCTCTACGCTGACTCTGTCGGTAGTGCGTATCCGTTCTTCCATTGCGTATAATTCGACCTGAATACTTAACCTCTACGTCAACTTAGTGATCGCATTCGTCACGCTGATCGCTGCAGTTTTCTGGGGCGCCGGCGCGGGTGGAGTATTCCAATCGTGCCCATACCGGAGTTACAACTGTAGTACCGCAAACCCCCAAAGCAAGTTCCACGGAACCAGATGGAGTGAGCCTCGATTCCTCAGTCAGTGCTCCAGAATCGTCGCTATCCAGGGCCTGGCATGGGCGGAATGTAAATCCCCTTCTCTTTCGACATACCGCCGATGCTGATTTTTTCATAGGGGGCCTTCTCATGATGATGCTCGTTGGCATGGTCGGCCACCTCTTCATTATCAAGATTAGGCCCAACACGTCGTTCTACAAGGTGTAAGGCCGCAGTCACTTCAATACCTCCTTCGACTTGCTAGCACCTTTCATCTCCGTAATTCTGTCGCCAAATCCACTCTCTTCAAAATTTTCCTCATCTATCCATGTTGTATAATTCCCACTTCTTGTTTCTGTACATTCCTCCTTGGTTCCACCTAACTTACTAGTCATATAATCACCACCCCTTCCACTTACGAATTTTTCACGCGTTATGTAGTACATCGTTTTGTCCATGTAGAAAGTAGTACGTACTTATTTATTTAATGTCCAAGCATAAATTTGCGTCCTAGACGTCATTTTGGGCCATTGCCCATCCAAAGAGATGTTCTTACCAACTTGTACTAAGATAAACGCGACGAAGAGTTAAGCGTTGAATGTTTCGAGCGCTTCTGCACGGCATGAATAGCGCCTGCTGCTATCAATCAGGAGGCTCGGCGAGAGGCGGGGAGGCAGGGAGGCGTGGCCCCGGGTGGGGCGGGATACTGGTCGGCTTCTCGGCTTCGTGATTTCGCTGAGCTTCCGAGCTGACGACTACGTCACTTCTTTCTTATACCGAGACACCCGTTCCTCAGATTTCTACCATAGCTTGCCTTCATCGTCTCTCATCGGGGGCTCTCGGTTTCTAACCGTCATAAAAAGGTATGCGTCGACCTTCACTTCTTGAATTTTGAGTAGCTTCATCCACCTGTTGAAGATCGCTCAAAATGCCAGTAGTTGGCAAGTATTCCGACTCTCTCGTTCACAATTGAAATCGACGTCATCTGCTCTTGGCTTTAATCCTCTAACAGATGCCGAGAAATCAAAGTCACGACGGTTATTACGTCGGCGTGTCCTCTATGCTGTCGCTTGGACTCTCCTCTTCTGCATCGCCGCAGCTGAGCTCGGTCTAGTGTCTCAGCAGCTCCAAAGAGGCGGAAACTTAGTCACCCACTACGGCAACGCTATGTTCAAACACGTCCTCGGGTTATTACTATTCAGCATCATTGTAACCTTCTTGCTGTGCATTGGGCACCCCTTCGCTAACGTCGGCGGTGCGTATCCATTATCCCATCGCGAATAGTTCGACCTGAATACTTAACTTATACCTCAACTTAGTGATCGCATTCTTCACACTGGTCGCCGCAATTTTCTGGGGCGTCTGCGCGGGTGTAACTTTCCAATCGTGTCCATACCGGAGTTACAACTGTAGTACCGCAAACCCCCAAAGCACGTTCCACAGAACCAGATGGGCCGAGCCTCAATTCTTCAGCCAGTGCTCTAGGATCGTCGCTATCCAGAGTCTGGCGTGGGCGGAATGTAAATCCTCTTGCTCTTGCGACATATGTCAATGCCGATTCTTTAATAGGGGCCCTTCTCGTGGTGATGCTCGCTGGCTTATTCATCCACGTCTTCGTTGTCAGATTTAGGCCCAACACGTCGTTCTACAAGGACAAGGTGTAGGGCCGCGGTCACTCCGACATGCTAGCACCTTTCATCTCCGTAATTCTGCCACATCCACTCTCCTAATTTTACCTCAATATTTGTTAATGCTCACTTCTTATTTTTGTACTACCCTCCACCTAGTATACTGTTTAATTCAAATCACCGCCCTCCTTGTACTTACGAATTTTTTCAGGCGTCATGTAGTGAAGAATTGTCCACGTAAAAAGTAATATCTGATGTCCAATAATATAAATTTGCGTACAGCGTCATAGCATTGTGCATAGTGCTTTCAAGCGTTTATGCTAGTGCTCACTGCTGTGCTGCTACTTACAGTGGGACGTATGGATGGTTGATAGTATGTGTTATGAACTACCAGCAGTAGCGTGAACGAAGGTAGAGAGTACAACAGGGCTATGAAAATGCGTGAAATATAGATAAGATGATGGATGGTATGCATGACCCGAGAATCCCACAGATGTCGCTGAAAGTCGGAGAAAAGATTCAAGACGGTCAAGAGATGCGTACTACTACTACTACGATCGTAACCCGTTCAGCGCAAGTCCACAATCTCCAGCTGCAGGTCCTTCATTTGTACATGGCCTTTGTCTGCGTCCTAAACCATAGTAACCGTCAACAGGTGTATGAAAGGAACAGGAAGGATACGCACAGTGTATATCGGTAGATCGGGATGAGGGTGGAACGCCTCTTTGGCTGTACATTCCAGGACTGTCTTTAAACCCGGAGGGTCTGTAAGACGGAATATACCAAAGCTAAGAGATACATACAAATCAGAACTCGACGTCTCGTTAGTTGTGAAGGAAATGGGTGTACTTAGGATTGGATTTAGGCGCGCAGACGACGGCAAAGGATTCCGGAAGCATGCGCTGGAACCCAGAATGGGTGTGTAGATCCACCGAAGACATGAAACCTACAATTGATATTTATTTAGCGCTGTGCCAAACCAACGGATTTCGACAGACTTACAGGACTGCGAAGGGTGGGTATGTATCTGTCAAAATAGAAATGTAAGCGAACCGAAGAATAAATAAAAACCGAGCACCAACCCATCCAAGTGTAATCAACCCCCTCTCCTCCGTAAATTGCAAAACCAGCTCCTCCTCATCCATCGTACAAGTATCGCTCGTCGCGTGTTGCTTCGGTATCAGCATCGTCGTCACCACGAACTTCGTCCCGCGGTCCTTGCCTAGCAACAATCCGCACGTTTCCAGGTTCAGATTCGTGTTTGCCTTGGCGATGGTTAGGAAACGCGGGAGACAGTCGCGGGGCAGTGTTACCTGGCGCAGGGCGTCTTTGGTGCGCGGGCTGCGCTCCGAATTGGAGCGGACAATCTTTTGGGCAGAGGGTGGTGGTGCGGTCTGAGGTAGCGGTGGTGCGGGGCGCGAGGGACCAGGATAGGAGGGGTACTGGGCCGGCGGATGAGGATGAGGCGGGGCATGAGACGTTGGTGGTGGTTGAGGTTGTGGCATTCCGTTGTGCATTGTAGCGGAATGGGGGGGCCTGGCAAGGAGATGGTTTGGGTATTGAGGTGCTGTAGGACGACCAGGATCGTCCGGAGCGATAAACATGGAGTTAGCGGAGGGGCGGTAGCCTTGGCGCTTTTGATGCTGCGACATGAGCTGCGGATAATGGATGCGTGGGCCTGCTGTGGGAGGTGGAGACGTTGTAGTTATTGGTGGGGGGTATGAGGGACTACACGTACGTCAGCACCAGGAATATACTATTAGTCCGAGGATGCAAGCACACGTGCTGGAAACACGCACCTCCTTGCAGGTGGTGCTCTTGTGGGCGTTCTGGGGTATTCCATTGGTCTTCCTCCATGTTGCCGATCCCGATTTACAGATTCTGAATCCGTCGAATCACCCTCGTAGCGTGCGGGCTCCAGTGGTAACCTAGGGGGTTCTTGGACACTATGGTATGAGGGAGGCCGGGAGCCAGTGTTTATTGGCGGATAATATCCTGACATTTGTTGAGTAGAAGGAGGGTTGGGGTGTAATGAAGAGGAGGATGCTCGTGGGGCAGATGCAGGTGCGGAAGTGGGATAGACGACAGGCGGTGCGGAAGTTACGGTAACGCCGGGGTTGTTGACTGCGATAGTCTGCCTAACGGTTCGTGCTGCTTCATCGGCCTCCTGCTGCCGCTTTGCAATGCCTGCTTGCTCTCGTCTCTTAGACTCTCGCCTCCTCAAGATCTCCTCCTCGCGCTGCCGCATTTCCGCTTGCTGTCTCTGGTACCTTAAGAGTTCGTCGTCGCCTGAAATGCCAACAGCCCTCTGAGCCACAGCCACCGCAGTAGCTTTATTCCTTTCAGCCTCCTCTGCACGATCCTCCTCGCTTTCCCGAGCCCTCGCCTCTTTGAACTCTTGCCATTTCTGTAACTCCTCTTGTATCTGCCGCTGACCTTCCGCTACGGAGATGCCTGGCCTAGGTTGGGTATCCACCTCGTCAGCCCAACGTATAGTGACTCCGCGCGGGTCAATTTCGTCGGTCGCGTGCTCGTTGTTCCATTTAGCGAGGCGGTCAATGAGGATAGGCTTGATTTCACCCATTTTCTCCAGCATCTCTTGCCCATTCTAAAAAACATAGTACGTCAATAATGCGTTGGCCGCGTTGGAAAAGTCGTGACACAGAATGGAATAAAGTACAAACCAAAGTGAGATTATTGCGTTGGCTTGGATTAAGGAGGGTGGTAAAGTCACGATGGGTCGGAATCTTTTCTAGGACAAGTGTCGCCGCCTTTGCAAACATAACGAAGGCATTCTCAAGGTCTCCATCGTCGACGTTCTGCCTGGCAACCTTTCTGTACTTCTCCGCTGTGCGCAGGTAATGTTTGAGATCGCGAGTCTCATCCCACAGGTTATCGAGTGCTGCCTCTGCAAGATGAGCGATTGTCGAAGGTTTCCTTTGGGTATTCATAGAGATTTGGGGAGAATAGCGGGCAGGAGGGTGTATGGAGGAGTAGAACAAGAACAAGCACTTAGCAGATCTATATCGAGGTTTACTGCGTACAATGAATCACGTGACTTTATCTGCCAAGCCCGGAGTCGCGCCTAAGGCCTTCCTCCATGCTTTATCGTCATTCAAAGGCTAGCGCAACAGTGCGTACTCGTACATTTTCGTTTTCCAGCGTAGGCTCTAATCTTAAGCTACAAGGAACGAGTGTCCTAGCTGCATTCAAATCATGATAGTTGATTCGCCCAGTGCACCTAGTCAGACGCCCAGTTTCGTTCAAGTTTGCGTCAAGGGTGTGCTAGAGAACCAAGATCTCCTTCTTCGTATTTTCGAGGAATTCACACTCGAACCTTACGATGAACAGATGACTAGAAGCTCGAGAGCCCATCTGTTCCGGGCTGCAATGACATGCAAAGCATTCGTCGATCCAGCGCTAAACGTGCTTTGGAAATCAATAGACACCTTTGTACCTCTTTTCAAGCTGCTACCAGCTTTTCAGCTTATCCAGGATGAATACGTGAGGTCACATTTCACGAAGGCGAACCCAATTTGCTCATCTTTCCAGCAGGTTATTCGTGGTGCTATATCCCAGGCTCACTGGGAGCGTTTTTATCATTATGCGCGCAAAGTGAGAGAATTTGCATATCCTACATTTCAAGACGACAATAGAGTGGCATGTCACGCCAAAGTTCGCCTCTCCCAGTTGTGGCGAGCTCCTTTCCTTCCGAACCTACGTCGATATACCTGCGACGATGTCCGTTCCCTCGGTCCATTCATACATTCCTTATTCATCTCGTCCACCACCGAATACGTCAAACTGGGATTTATAACCGACCCGCAGGATGCAGCTATTGGTTCCCTATTGTCGATACTGGTTGACGAGGTGCCATCCCTACGCACCCTTGTTCTTAGTGGAACGCTGTCGACTTCATCAGTCGCCTATGTTCTTCAATTCAAAAATCTCCGATCATTGGAGCTCCAAGGCATGGGTGAATCCATCGATTCACATGTCTTCACGCTGATTGCTGCTTTCGACAAATTGGCCGAGCTCACTCTCGATCTCTATAATTCGCCCTCCTCGATTTTCTTTGCGGGTAACGGGTTCAAAAATCTCAAGAAGCTGCATTTGACGGCGTTCTTCTATATCATCGAGCAAATCCTCGTGGGTTTATCGGGCGAAGTAGATCTGGAATCGCTCGGATTTATTGCGCCGCCAGCGCCGTTACCGTTGGGATGGGAGAGTCAATGCACGAGCCTCTTCAATACGGTCCACCAAAGGTGGCCCCAATCTCTCCGCCGAATAACCATTGATCGCGATTGGAGCAATTTACTATGCTTGCCCCTCTCACTGACGCTCATATCACCTCTTTTACGTCTACGCAACATGGAATACTTCTCCGTTCGCGACTTCTACCTTTTCTTGACCAGCGAGGAGATTCGAGATCTGGCAGCTGCATGGCCGTCGCTCCAAGAGCTCCACCTCCCATTTGACGACAGGGTCACTCCACAAATATCATTCTCGATGCTCTATGTCCTCGCCGAGCTATGCCCAGAACTATCGCACCTGGAGATACCCCTTGATACTAAAAATATACCTCCCATCCCGACTCAACGCACTCCCATCCTGCTCGAGCAGCTATACATTGCAAATGATAACCCGCCGACAGAGACATCTGATCTGCTGCTCATGGCGCGCCACTTTGATCGACTCTTCCCCCAGTTAAAAAGGCTTGGACGCTTAGCGGGTGTCAAGGACCTTGACATCACCACCTGGGAGAGGGTTTTCGCTATGATTCAAGCGTTTCGGTCTGTGCGGTTGGAATCTAGCGTATGATTTCCATAAGACGTTTGGATTACTTAGGGCTGTGAGTCTAGTGGATCGGTGGTTCACACCTGTACGGTGGACCTATGTACGTTTATTTACCTCATCTGTTCGTTGAGCACGTCGAGGACATGGAACCCGATTCACGCATCAATTAGGTCAGCAGACACCGACAGCTTGAATCAGACACTAGTACTTGGCAAATACAACGGAACGAGGTTTACCAGATACCATTTCGACTCTGCATGCGGATTCCCTACTACTACTGACAGGTGGAATCAGACGAAATACTTCCGACTGGATTGCGCCTTCAACTTGAACTGCAACCACGACGACAGCAACTTCAATAGCACATACAACGTTTACGCTTTGCACTTTCATATCGAGACTAGTACTTCCGTTCTCATAGTCGTACTACCGGGAACGACGGTCGCGGACCCCAGCCATTGCAGTTCTCTGAGCCTATGTTCCTTCCTGCTGACGTATTTTCAAACACCAATCTGGGCTCGTCAGGAATCGCGTTTTTTTTTGCTCCTCGTTCTTGTTGTCTTCGGGCCGTACCCACCAAGTCCACCTGTCAGGCATTTTCCTACTAGTCGTCGGCTTTTTGCCCAGTCATCCCACCGTATCGGGCAACCCCGCCTCCTGTTCCGCGGTGACACCGAGTCATGTTTTCTGAAATTCGTGAAACTGGATGGATTTCTGGCCGAACTTCAAAGACCCTATACATCCAGCCTTTTCGCTTTCGATTACCATGTTCTCATAGCCCCGTTCTCGGGATCAATCTCGAAGCTTGTTGGTGGTTATGTTTCTCGTTTATTGCATGTCTGACAACTTGAAGAGTTCATGATCATCTGACAAGATTTCTAGGCATACAAGTTGCACTTTCTTTCATCAATACTTCCGTCTTCATAGTCCTCCCATAGTCGTACCGCGAACGACGGTCGCGGGCAACACTCGAGTTTCGAGTGTCTATGTTCTCTGAAACCATGTTCCTTCCTTTCCTACTGCGCTTGTACAGTGTGCTCGCCTTGCCTGTGCATTTTCGAACACCAATTTCAGTCTGAGCTCGTCGGGAACCGCGTTTTTTTTGGCTCCTCATTCCTATTGGCTTTGGGCCGCATTTTTTCCTACTATTCTTCCGAAGTCAGCGCAACCTATCGGGCATTCCCTCGGCTCCTGTTCTGCGGTGACACAGAGGTGAGATTGTAACCTGGTCTGTGGGCACGTCGACACCAACATGTTTCTTTCCTATGTATTCAGTCTTTTCGCTTTCAGTCACCATGTCCCGTTCTTGGCCATGGGATCCATCTCGAAGCTTGTTAAAGGTGGTCATCGTCCTCTTTTAATTGCAAGCGCACATCTGACAATTGCAAGCGTTCATCATCTGACGAGCTTTTTAGGGATGCCTTGCACTTTGTCATTAACATAGTCCCCTCCCATAGTCCATCCGTGAACGACGGTCGCGGGCCCTAGCAGCCATTACAGGAATGCTCAAGGAGTGTCCAATTGCGTTGTATATGATGGCTCTGGAGAACAACATGGGCAAGGGGTCACATGATTTTTCTTTCGTTCATTTCAATCTATATTTCAATTTATATGTGTTCGATAATAGTTCACTTTCTACGCTTCTCATATGTAACATCAAAGAATTTGGCACGAATTCGATGAGTGGCAAAAGGCGACGAGGGCCGATACGACTGTGGCAACAGACCCGGAGATGTGTCGGGAATTGTTTATGATATGTATAGCCTAACGTTAACCCGTCGGCTGTGTAGCTCACGAAGTACTTTTCCACCGTACAGGCCTGAAATTCTGCAACCGTCAGCAGGCTTAACGTCTGTCAACACTGACGAGTCAGCGGAGGTCAGCGGGACCCTCACGAGTCATTGCCAAAAACGAGCCTATGTCGTGTTCCTGAAAGATCGATGGGCCATAGGAAGCATATGGAATAAGAAGAAAGAAAGAAGAATACTCACTTCTAGGTGAGGAATAACGTTGATGGTATGATCCGAAACTCATCGACGCAGCGGGTGCCTAAACTACGTTCTAGGATCATCACCTGACCCATGCCCAACATCTCCACTCTCTCGAGTCTCTATTTGGACCTTAGGAACTCAGTCTACTAGCTCATACATTTAAATATGAACTTGAAGCACGATAGAGAAATACGCGATGACGCGTCGTTTCTGCAGCCTCCTCCTACTTTTGTTGTCCTGTGTGGGCTATATTTCAGCGCAGACACTTGCATCTGACTGTGCTGCTTTGCAATCCGCCCTTCATCTCGAGAATACTACAATCATCGCTGCGACCTATGTTCCCGCGGGCTCAAACATTACTATACCGGGATCATGCCAATCTTTCGCAGTAGCCACCACACCCGTTTGTCGCGTCCAGTTCGTCGTGCAGACGACCGCGAAATCTCAAGTGCATGCGGAAATATGGCTCCCCGATGAATGGTATGGGCGCTTTATGGGTCTCGGTAACGGCGGTGACGGTGGATGTGCGTGTCGTCCATCTATCCTAATCAATCCCGTAAGCTAAATTCTCTCTCGGCAGGCATCGACTATCTCAATCTCGATTACGGAACCTCCTTACACTTCGCCACAGTTGGCTCCGACAACGGTCATGACGGTAATACCGGAGCCTTCTTCGTAGAGCCTGAGGTCGTCAACGACTTCGCCCACCGTGCGATCCACGTCGAGGCCGTCATCGGCAAACAGATCGTCCTGGGATATTACAAGCGCGCTCACACAAAGTCCTACTATCTCGGCTGCTCTACTGGTGGGCGCCAGGGCACACAGGCAGCGCTCAGGTACCCAGACGACTTCGATGGCATCGTAGCAGGGGCACCAGCTACCGATTGGAACCATCTTCTTGGTTGGCTCGGCGTGCTAGGCCGTTTTGTGGGGGCCCCGAACCCTACCACGAGCCCCAGCTTCATTTCTGTCGCCCTGTGGAACGTTGTCGCTGCAGAGATTATGCGGCAGTGTGATTGGTTGGATGGCGTCACGGATGAGATCATCACCGAGCCTGATAACTGCAATTTCCTCCCTTCAGTCCTGCTGTGCACCCCGTTGACTCAACTGCGCAGGTCGCCGCGCTGCAGAACATTTATAGTCCTCTACTCGGCGTGGATGGGAAGCTCTTGCACCCCCGCTACGATCCTGGAACAGATGTCGCCGAGAGTCAAGGGGTATTCGGTGGATTCTTTTCTTTCCTTACGCAGGTTAGAAAGTTTCTATACTTGTCTCCAACCGTCTTACTCATTCGCCTCTTGTTCCTACCAGGACTGGTACTCGTACACAACCTTCAATAACACAAACTTCGACTACAGCAAATTCAACGTGAGTTCCATCGCACTCGCGGACTCGATCAACCCAGGTGGCATCTCGACATTCAACGGTGATCTGTCTGCATTCAACAAGCGCGGGGGTAAATTTATCACATTCCATGGCCGCCACGATCCTGTACGCATTTCTTTCGATTCCTTATATCACCTACATCACGCTCAATGCTCAACTCCCACAGCTCATCGCCTCTGGAAACTCCAAGCGTATGTATAACCTGATTGCCGGGACGATGGGCCTGCCGAATCTGGATTCTTTCTACCGCCTCTTCCTAGTTCCCGGGATGTCGCACTGTTTCTTAGGACCTGGTGCTTGGGCATTTGGGCAAATAGGGCCAGCGAACGTTGTGAACGCCACCGGATACAATGTTTTGCTCTATGGTTGACTGGGTCGAAAGGGGGGTTGCTCCAGCGACAATAACTGGAACGGCCACAAACGGAGCACAGAGAGTTCATTGTAGGTATCCCCAGAGAAGCGTCTGGAACGGGGCGTTTGTGTGCGTGGTGTAGATATGTTGTGTTCATACCCTCTTTTTTTTTTAAGTACTCCGAATTTTGTGGAGGATAGTCGTTCCAGCATCCGTCGTTCGATGCCTGCAGGTATTGATACAGTCAGTCGAACAAATTTTGAAGGCCGAAAATCTCGGCGCACGAATGTCGGACTTGCGGCCCCGACGACACGAGACACATGACATGATCATGAAGATCTGCCAGTGCAAGAATGCTTGTCGAGTGTCAAGCGAAGTTCTCGTTAGATCGTTCTTGATTGGCTCAGAAGTCGCGTTCCAGTCTTCACCATCCTTCACTCAGAAGAGAAGACCCTGAAGTGTTTTCAAATGGTTTTTTGAATACACTTTCAAAAGGTAAGTGCTAGATAGGCTGACGCTCACGAGCGCTTCTCACGAGGCAAAGTTCAGACCCGCGGCAGAGGGTGGCGTATCGTGCACCACAAATTGAATTTAAAGAGCAAGTCACTCGAACTAAGGCTTCAGTACGTCGCCAACGCAAGGAGCTTTGGCGGAGGTGCGCGAAGCAGGACGTCCCATCATATGGCGACATTTGCTATGTACTGAAGGTCACTCCGAAGTGAAGTTTCGCAATGCGATAGTCCAATGTACTTTCGGACATTAGTAACAGACATCGAATCAGCCGAAGGATAGCCCGTATCCTCCTCCTCACCGAGAGGGAAAAAATCAGAGTGGGTACGTGCGTTCGACAGAGGGTTTACTGCAAAACCAGCGGAGGATTGTGAAACGCCGGTATAAGGAGAAAATAGGAAGGGATCCAGGATACTTGTGAGGTGACACTAGCGAGGCACACACAAAGTTGACAAATTGGACGCAAGCAAACTGGGTGCAGTCTCAGAGTCGTCCTGCAAGTCCATACGTCGAAGGCAGAACCTGGATACATCTACAACGACGAACGTGTGATTACATATTTCGAGATGAGAGCAGGAATCGGTCGATGTACCTTGCACCTTGCAACGACCGGCGCCATGGAATTATGCTTATTCACTCCTGGATACTTCAAAGCAGAAGCAGGTACAGTGTCCGGAGAAGGATAGCGTGCAGCGGGCATGAAATTTCGTGCCGTGAGAAGATCTAGGAGAACATTGACGAGCTGGGAGGTGCCACCGAAGATTGACTGCAGTCCAGAAGTACAACAGGTACGTTTACGAGCAAGAGGAGAGGACTAGTGTAGAGTATAATGTATCGAAAGGCAACAGCGAGTTCACGTGAGCAGACGTGCAATACTGAAAGAATCGTTGGGATGCCACCACCTGGCACCGCGAACGTTAACATGGCAAACCTCCGTTCAATCATGGGCATGAATTCCATCCCTGCATTCGATAGCGCCTCGCGAACCTTTCCGAATTCGGCGAAAAGCATGAGAGGTGGCAGAGCGATGTTGTTCGTAACGTTGCATGCCAGTGGCCTGGGCAGTGTTAAATGGTGATGAAGGTCCAGTAGAGGTATTGTAGCATCTGTAGTTGGGAGAGGGGGGCGGTAAGCTTGCGAATGACGGCAGTGGCCCCGGAATGCCCGAGATTCTGGGAGAAGCATCGAAATTCGAGGTCATTCCTATCCTCGTGTCGCCCAGGAGGCATGATGATACTCTGGTAACAGGCTCTCGAAGCTCCCTTTTAGATGGGTGGGATCGCGAAGTGTGGAGTGAGGGAACGTAGTATTACACCTAACGATCGCGTGCTTCGCGGTCTTGGCCTGGGCGGTGCTGAAGATTGTCTGGATTAGTCCTAAGCAACCAAGGTTGGACACGAGAGAGCCTTACCTGAACGCCAACTTCATCGACCTCCGAGTCCCATGCACGGACGAAAGTAATGTATCTTGCAATAGCGGGTACCCGGATATATCTTCTGCCGTTCATCGCTTCGGACCGCTTTAAACCAGGATTCCACAGCGACGCCAAAACATAAGTAGCTCCGGAGCCTGCGCGGGACGAGATCACGACCATGGCTATGGTCAAGTTAGTAGGACAGAACGACACCGAATCCAAATAAAGGCACCTGCCCCAGGAAGCGGCAGCAAATATATCCATGGCGGAATTTTTCTGAGTCGACAGCATGCGCGAAAACACCTGAAGACACGAATTGGAATCGTTCAGGAAGGTTACAAGTTGGTAACGAGGCATCTTTTCGAGGACCCTGGGGAGCCCTGGGCCCTGGTTGGCGGATCCGGACCGTAGCCGACGGGGTCGGGTAAACCCTAATGTAGGGTTATATTTAGACGCTGCTCTCAGCTGTCAAACGGAAGCCTTCGTCTATTCAGCGACCATCTATATCTTATCGCTAACACCACCACTGGGGACCATCAGAGCAACACCCGATGTTACCGCGCCGCTCCGCGAGAGGAGGTCCGAGGGAAGCGTAGCACTATTACTAAGCTGCAAGAAGGCCAACGATCAAACAACATCGCGACCGCCACCTCGTGACCACGAGCCTATCTATCAACTTACGCTTCAACTTGTGAAATATGTTTGGTCTGCGGCTGAACTTCCGGGCGCCGGAGAGTACTAAAAAACAGAATATGTTGCAGAGATTTCCCTAAATTTCCTCCATCGAAGTTCTTGACTTGATGAAGCGCGCGATGGCACGTCGTTTCTATGGCCTGTTCCTGTTTCTACTCTCTTGGGCCGGCTATATTTCAGCGCAGGATACCCATGCCTCTGACTGTGCAGCCTTGCAATCTACCCTTCGCCTCGAGAACACCACAATCATTTCCGCGACTTACGTTCTCGGGGGCTCAAATGTTACTACACCCGGATCATGCCAATCTTTCGCAGTAGTCACCACACCCGTTTGTCGCGTCCAGTTCGTTGTGCAGACGACCGCGAAGTCTCAAGTGCATGCGGAAATATGGCTCCCCGATGAATGGTATGGACGCTTCCTCGGTACTGGTAACGGCGGTCTGAACGGATGTGCGTGTCGTCTATCTATCTTGATCCATTACGCAAACTAATCATCTCTCGGCAGGCATCGACTATAACTTCATCGACTATGGAACCTCCATGCATTTTGCAACAGTTGGCTCCGACAACGGTCATGACGGTTCGAGCAACGGCCCTGCCTTCACAGAGCCTGAAGTCGTCAACGACTTCGCCTTCCGTGCGATTCACGTTGAGGCCGTCATCGGCAAGCAGATCGTCAAGGCGTATTACCATCGCGCTCATCAAAAGTCCTATTACATGGGGTGCTCTACCGGTGGGCGCCAGGGCACGCAAGCAGCACTGAAGTTCCCAGACGACTTCGATGGCATCGTGGCGGGGGCGCCAGCTACTGATTTCAACCATCTCCTTGGCTGGGAGACGATGCTGGGCCGGTTTGTGGGTCTCCCGAACCCTGACACGAGCCCCAGCTTTATTCCTTTCATCCTGTGGCAAGTCGTCGCCGCGGAGATCATGCGGCAGTGCGACGGATTGGATGGGGTCAAGGATGGAATCATCACTGAGCCTGATGACTGCCATTTTCGCCCCTCAGTCTTGCTGTGCAACTCGCATAGCACGACGAACTGCCTGTCAGAGCCTCAGGTCGCCGCGCTGGAAAATATCTACCGTCCTCTGATCGGAGTGGATGGGAAGCTTGTGTACCCCCGATACGATCCCGGAACAAGCGCCGCTGAGAGCCAGGCGGTCTTCGGCAGAAGCTTCTTTAGCGTTCCACAGGTCAGAAGATTCTGCAACCGTCCTCATTCCACTTACTTAGTCACCTGCCGCTCCCAACAGATTTATTACCCCTACGCTATCTTCAATGACTCAAACTACGATTTCAACAAATTCGACGTGAAGGCCATCGCACTCGCGGATAAGATCAATCCAGGTGGTGTCGCGACATTCGACGGTGATCTATCTGCGTTCAAAAAGCGCGGGGGCAAATTTATCACTTACCATGGTCGTTCAGATCCAGTACGCATTTTTTCTGCAATTCCTTAAATTGTTTGCATCATGCTCAACGCTCAACTACTACAGCTCATCGCCTCCGGAAACTCCAAGCGGGTGTACAACCTGGTCTCCAAGACGATGGGCATGCGGAATCTGGATTCTTTCTACCGCCTTTTCCTAATTCCAGGAATGTCCCACTGCATGGGCGGACCTGGTGCTGTATGGTTTGGGCAGTGGGGCGCGGCAACGAACCTTGTCAACACCACGACACATAACGTTCTACTCTCCATGGTGGACTGGGTCGAAAAGGGGACAGCTCCGGAAACGATCATTGGAACGGGAACGAATGGGGCACAGAGAGTGCATTGCAGGTATCCCCAGAAAAGTGTCTGGAACGGGGTGACGTTTGAGTGCAAGGTGTAGATACGTATTCTTTCATCATTATCGACGTTCTTTAATTATTAACGCTCTTTAACTATCGTTATTATATTATCGTTATTCTCAATTCGCCTGTTGAGCGGCTGGACCTGTGCGGTAAGTAGGCTAACATTTATTGATATTCCAGCGACTCCATCACGGTCCAGACTCTTCCAACGCTGCCGAGCGTCAAAAGTGGTGGGCGCCTGTGGGCGCCCGCCCAATGGAGGAAAAGTTCACCGTTGATTGCTTGGATCTACTTGTTACAGGTATGGGCCAAGGTCTTCGAAATTAAGTAAGTATTCCCTGCTGCGCTCTGCTGCTCCAGGCCGCTCCGCGGAGGTAGCAAATCTTCCCAGAGAACTCTGAAGACCGCCAATCTTCTTAGGCAATATCGACGGGCGGGGATTTTCATCGGTCGAGAACGGTCATCGAGAGGTACGACCGATCATCAATCACAAAAATCCCACGAGTCACACCTAAAAAGGATTGGTCCGAGACTACGAACGAGCCGTTTGAATCCTCCTCTATACGACCATCACCTTGTGATCTACGTAGTGCTCCCATTTCCCGCGAACAAGCTAGCTACATGGGTGTAAATTTGAAGGAAGTGCTTACGGTAAAGCGGCCCCCGAGCTTGGTTCGTCCACTTGAACTTGACCATTCATCCAACATCGTAATGTACTCAATTGTAACGCAGAGACGAGAAAAACATCCCAAATTCTTGACTTGACGAAGCGCGCGATGACTCGTCGTTTCTGCACCCTCCTCCCACTTTTGCTGTCCTGTGTGGGCTATATTTCAGCGCTGACCCAGGACCTTGCATCTGACTGTGCTGCTTTACAATCCACCCTTCATCTTGAGAATACTACAATCATCGCTGCGACCTACGTTCCCGCGGGCTCAAATGTTACTACACCAGGATCATGCCAATCTTTCGCAGAAGTCACCACACCCGTTTGTCGCGTCCAGTTCGTCGTGCAGACGACCGCGAAGTCTCAGGTACATGCGGAAATATGGCTCCCCGATGAATGGTATGGGCGCTTCCTCGGTACTGGTAACGCTGGTCTGAACGGATGTGCGTGTCGTCTATCTATCTTGATCCATTACGCAAACTAAATCATCTCGGCAGGCATCGACTATCGCAGCATCGACTATGGAACCTCCTTGCATTTTGCAACAGTTGGCTCCGACAACGGACATGACGGTTCGAGCAACGGCCCCGCCTTCACAGAGCCTGAAGTCGTCAACGACTTTGCCTTCCGTGCGATTCACGTCGAGGCCGTCATTGGCAAGCAGATCGTCAAGGTGTATTACAATCGCGCTCATGCAAAGTCCTATTACATGGGGTGCTCTACCGGTGGGCGCCAGGGCACACAGGCAGCACTCAAGTACCCAGACGACTTCGACGGCATCGTGGCAGGAGCGCCAGCCACTGATCTCAACCATCTTGTTGGCTGGGGGTTGATGCTGGGCCGGTTTGTAGGTCTCCCGAACCCTGACACCAGCCCCAGCTTTATTCCTTTCAACCTATGGCAAGTCATCGCTGCGGAGATTATGCGGCAGTGCGATGGGTTGGACGGGGTCAAGGATGGGATCATCACTGAGCCTGATGCCTGCAATTTCCGCCCCTCGGTCCTACTGTGCAACTCGCATAACACGACGAACTGCCTGTCAGAGCCTCAGGTCGCCGCGCTGGAAAAGATCTACCATCCTTTGATCGGAGTGGATGGGAAGCTTGTGTACCCCCGATACGATCCTGGAACAAGCGCCGCTGAGAGCCAGGCGGTCTTCGGTAGAGACCTTTTCATCATCGGAAAGGTCAGAAGATTCGGCATTCCTCGTCATTCACCTTGCTCATTCACCTGCCGCTCTCAACAGATTTATTACCCCTATGCTATCTTCAATGACTCAAACTACGATTTCAACAAATTCGACGTGAAGGCCATCGCACTCGCGGATAAGATCAACCCAGGTGGCGTCGCGACATACGACGGTGATCTGTCTGCATTCAAGAAGCGCGGGGGTAAATTTATCACTTACCATGGTCGTTCAGATCCAGTACGCATTTCTTTCCAGTTCCTTATATTGCTTACATCAGCTTAATATTTGGCAACCCCTGCAGCTAATCGCCTCTGGAAACTCCAAGCGGGTGTACAACCTGATCTCCAAGACGATGGGCATGCGGAATCTGGATTCATTCTACCGTCTTTTCCTAGTTCCCGGAATGTCCCACTGCTTCGGCGGACCTGGCGCTGTATGGTTTGGGCAGTGGGACAGGACAACGAACCTCGTCAACACCACGGCGCATAATGTTCTACTCTCCATGGTTGACTGGGTCGAAAACGGTGTTGCTCCAGAAACGATCATCGGAACAGGAACCAATGGGGAACAGAGAGCCCATTGTAGGTATCCCCAGAAAAGTGTTTGGAATGGGGCGACGTTTGAGTGCGAGGTGTAGATACGCATTCTCTCACAACTACCGACGTTCTTTAACTACCGACACTCTTTAATTATCGTTATTCTCAACTCTCCTGCTGAACGTGTGTGAAAGTGACAATTTTACGAGCGTCGTCGACACGGCGATAGGTCTGCCAATACTCAATGAACACATAACCAGAATATTACTCAGAAAAGGTCGATTGAAAGGACTGCCATTCTTCAGTGAGATCATTAAATTTGTGGGCAAGAGCGGCATGGACGGTTTCACAACGTCTATCATCATCTTCTATCTCTAACAACCGTGTGGCAGCCGCCTTTCGGGAAGGCACGAAAGACCTTGTCGAAGCTGGGCGGATGATCTGTCGATTCGAATAGTGAGTCACCGTTTACTAGACAACCGATCAATCCGTCGTTACCTTGTAACGCCCATCATACCTAAATCCATCTTCTCAATCCCACTTCGTCGTACCGCCGACCTCAGTTTTTATTGTTCCAACCGTCCTTTTTCTTCCTCGACCTTCTCCCCCTATCTATCACCCGTCACAACCTCAAATTGTGAAAGCTTCCGCCCGGCCGTGCCTTCATCCTCGCCCTTTCCTTCCTCTACGTTCCCTCTTCGCAGGCCTTGACGCCTTCTCCACAGTGTCGTCATCATGATATCAGGGGCTGTTGTTGATCATTTCATAGCTTCTGAGCAATGCAGGATCGACCGAGGAAAGCCAGCTTATGAGAAAACCTGCTTCGACCACCAACACATAGTTAAAGGCCATGTACATCCGCACCCACGCGGAATAGGTGACTCAGTGATTCACGTATTATCGGAATTGTTTCGAATTATATTTCCTTCATGTTGATTGGCAGGGGTACAGAGGCGAACTAGGGTATGCAAGCAGTGACCCGAAGAGTATTGACACCGTCTCATGATCCACCTCATGGGGAGAGGGAAACGATCGGCTGAAGGGGGAAAGTACGCGCGGAGTTGAGAGCGGGAAAATGTCGCGGAACATCCTGGAGCGCCGGTGTAATGATTCAGGAGGGATTTGAGGAACTTGTCGTCAGTGAAGTACATAGGAAGTCGACAAGAGAAAACTATGTTGCAGCCTCGGAGTCGTGGGTGGCTAGATGCATCTGTGACATGGCAAAGCGTCAGAGGCTGGAGTCGAAGCAACAATTCTGGCTGACGTACCTCGTAGCTGTGATAGATAGTGACATTCGACTCCCGATACCTAGGACCTGCGAGATCCTACAACCTTGAGCTGGTACATCGAACGCAGAGCATCGATATATCTACAACGTGTGAGTACATATTTCGAAATGAGAGCAGGGGTTGGTCGACGTACCTTGTAACAAGCTTTTGGACCGGCGCCATGCAATCATGCTCATTACTCCCAAATCCGTCAAAGCAGATACACTGTCCAGCGGTAGGGCTCGTAAGGAGAGCACGCAGCCTAAGCGGGCGCAATGTTTCACGCCTTGAAGCTCTAGGAGAACATTGAACGAACACCCGAGCTACGACGCGCCACCGAGGCTTGGCCACAAGTCAAAAGGACAAACTGCAACCGAGAGAGTGTGTAGGACTGTGTAGGTGTCAGGGTATAGGAAAACCAACCACTCACCAGCGCGTCGTGGAAGTGAAGTAAAGTAAAGCGAGGAAGGAGATATGTATGATAATTAAGAGGCGGTTATGTGAAATTTTGAGGATTTTGCGAGAAGTGCGATATGGGAAAGATGTTGTGGAATGGTGATCACGGCTTTTGAGGACGAGGAAGGAGGTTGGGAGGAATCCGTACGTTTAACGGTACCCCATATACGGCCAGCAAGACGGATAAACGCATTGTGCCAGCCTCCAGTTGTCGGAGATGCGGAGTCGCGTCCGGATACCACATCACGCGTAATGTCATCGATTTGCGGCAGGACACCATAATAATACATGGAGTATCCAAGCGGCCATGTGCTCGAGCCATGGGAAAGATGTTTCGGAGTTGTAGTACAAGGTCATATGAACTCGGTGAGGCTATATGTAGGGAAGACACGGTACGAGGAGTTCCGTGTCGCGGAAGGAGGGAAAGAACAGTCCGTCGGTCATGGGAGGATGGAGGAGAGGGGATGATCATGACAGTAGGAAGGTGTTCGCGATCTTAAAAAGTTGTTGCAACCCTGGCATCCTCATCCCAAGGGTTGTACCAACGGTTAGATTCCAGCCTTGGCCTGAATTTGTCAATATATGGCGATGTGAAGACTAGTACTCTGCAAGTTCAGCTTGGAATCCAAGAGGCGTGCGGGAAAAGAATTCGCGTTGGGCGAAGCTCCATGATCTTTTCGAGGACCCTGGAGACTCCCGGGTAATAAGTAGTGATCCGAGCATAACGGTTCCTGATCTCAATGGGGCGCCCACGCTTTTGCCACTGTTGACGCTTAGCGCTCGGCCGCTACATAAGATCCGCCTGGACCAACCGACGGAGTCGCTCACGAGTCGCTGAGGGTCGCTGCAAAAGAAACTGAACTCTAACTTCCTCCACAGGATGGTCCAGCGTTTACCAATGATATCGAATTTACCGATCAGAGCAACCCCCTCGTACGCAGCCACCTCACGCTCCCTCCCCAAGGAGATGCGTAGCAGATCCTCCCAAAGAACTCGGCAGACCACCAATCTAACATAGTCGAACCAATACTACCATCATCTTGTGACCAGTGCTCCGAGTCCAAAGCAGCATATGGGTGTGCGAAATTGAATATGCTTAAGTAAGGTAAGCGGCCGCCGAGCATTGTTGGACTATGGAATTGTATTACGGTGATAAGGTCTCTCGATTTATAAAGCAGATACTGATGAGAAAACCTCTGAGATCTTGACGCGATGGCACATAGGACTCGTTTCTGCAGCCTGTTCCCACTTCTGCTCTCTTGCGTGGGCTATATCTCAGCGCAAACCGCCTCTGACTGTGCTGCCTTACAATCTACCCTTCACCTCGAGAATACTACGATCATCTCCGCGACTCATATTCCTGGGGGCACAACCTTGAATACTACAACAACACTAGGATCATGCCAACCCTCGGCAGCAGTCACCGTGTCCGTTTGTCGCGTCCAGTTCGTTGTGCGAACGACCTCGACGTCCCTAGTACGCGCAGAGGCGTGGCTACCCGATGAATGGTATGGACGCTTTCTCGGTGCCGGTAACGGCGGTCTCGGCGGGTGTACGTTTCGTCAATGGATCTTCATCCTTTACGCAAACTAAAATCATCGCTCGACAGGCATCGACTATCGCAACATCGACTATGGAACCTCTATGCATTTTGCAGCAGTTGGCTCCGACAACGGTCATGACGGTATGAGTAATGGCCTCGCCTTCACAGAGCCTGAGGTCGTCAACGACTTCGCCTTCCGTGCCGTTCACGTCGAAGCCGTCATCGGCAAGCAGATCGTCAAGGCGTATTACAATCGTGCTCATGGGAAGTCCTATTATCTCGGCTGCTCTACTGGCGGGCGCCAGGGCACGCAGGCAGCACTCAAGTACCCAGACGACTTCGACGGCATCGTGGCAGGAGCGCCAGCCACTAATTTCAACCATCTCCTTGGCTGGGAGATGATGCTGGGCCGGTTTGTGGGTCTCCCGAACCCTGACACCAGCCCCAGCTTCATTCCTTTCAGCATGTGGCAAGTCGTCGCTGCGGAGATTATGCGGCAGTGCGACGGGTTGGACGGGGTCAAGGATGGGATCATCACCGAGCCTGATGACTGCCATTTCCGCCCCTCGGTCTTGCTGTGCGACAACTTGTATAGTACGACGAATTGCCTGTCAGAGCCTCAGGTCGCCGCATTGGAAAAGATCTACAGTCCTCTGTTCGGAGTGGATGGGAAGCTCGTGTACCCCCGATATGATCCCGGAACGAGCGCCGCTGAGAGCCAGGCGATCTTCGGTAGAGACTTTTTCAGCATTGCAAAGGTCAGAAGATTCTGCAACTGTCTTCATTCACGTTACTCGTTTCCCTGACGCTTACAACAGATTTATTACCCCTACGCTATCTTCAATGACACAAACTACGATTTCAACAAATTCGACGTGAAAGCTATCGCACTCGCGGATAAGATCAACCCAGGTGGCGTCGCGACATTCGACGGTGATCTATCTGCGTTCAAGAAGCGCGGGGGTAAATTTATCACTTACCATGGTCGTTCAGATCCAGTACGCATTTTTTCTGCAATTCCTTGCATCATGCTCAACGCTCAACTACTACAGCTCATCGCCTCCGGAAACTCCAAGCGGGTGTACAACCTGATCTCCAAGACGATGGGCATGCACAATCTGGATTCCTTCTACCGCCTTTTCCAAGTCCCAGGAATGTCCCACTGCATAGGTGGACCTGGCGCTGTATGGTTTGGGCACTACGGAAGTGCAACGAACCTCGTCAACACCACATCACATAACATTCTGCTTGCCCTGGTGGACTGGGTCGAAAAGGGCGTTGCTCCAGAAACGATCATCGGAACGGGAACTAATGGGGAACAGAGAGCTCATTGTAGATACCCCCACAAAAGTGTCTGGAACGGAACGGCGTTCGAGTGTCGCTAGGTAGACATGGATTCTTTAATTATTTATACTCTAGTAGTTGCACACTAGTGCTTGATACCCTAGGACTTGGAAATACACGCACTTGCTCCTTCCCGTTGGCCAGATGGTGGGTGATACACTCAAGTTATGAATTGTGGATTTATTGTTTATAGACTTAAATAACCAAGCGTAGCGTAAGGTGAAGGTGGTATATTGAACAAGAATTAGTGGAAAAGAGGGGGGAAATTCCGAGTCAACGCTGCTGCACCGTCAAAGTGTCTGCGAAGCCAAGGTGTCTGTGAAATAAGATAAAACACCGACGTTCTTGAAATACTCGTTCTGCTCACCTCCTAGGGACAAGTGAACTTGGCCTCTGCCACAGCGGCCTCCTTAGCGAGTACAGCAGCAACGAGAGTCGCGTCAGCGAACTCAGCGGTGCTCTGGATCAAGTCGCCTGTGAACCTGAAAGTCCACTGATACTCATTCTTCCACGGGAACCCATGCGTAGTTTGACCATTGGTAGTCGTCTGAAATGGTTGATCATCGATTTGGTCAGTTGAAAAGTCGAAGAAGTCAACGGAACTCACATAGAATGCTAGAGCATCTGTGGATTCGATGATGTCCGCAGTCGCAGGGAGCGTGAGCTGTAAATACCTCATGAGGGGATCGCGAGAGTTATATGAAGGTTCCGGGCGTACGTTATAGTCTTTTATGGGGGAAACTTTCGAGTTCGCGATAAAAGTGGTCTTGTTAGTGGGCGTGATACCTATGGAAGTAGGTCGAACGATGCTGGTGAAGGTGTCTGCAGACAGCGCAGAGATTTGAGTGAAGTCTTTCTGGTTCAAGGCAGTGAGCCATGCCAGAGCAATCATGGTGTGGTTGGAGATAGCGACCATGTTTGGAGTTCTTCGGTGTGGTGAGGAGGCGAATTGAGGGATGAAGATTAATCTCTAGTTCGTGCCCTTTTTATGATGCGCTGCATCCTTGAAAGGAGATATCGTCGGCTTGCGCGTTCTCGCCTCTCGACTGCATCGCGTCAAATACCTGGAGTACTTACCGCGTGTCTTTTTATACGGGGAACCTGTGCTCGGTTCGTCGTTTCATACTTATGACTATTCCGTCGGAAAATCGGGTGGATGTAAGGGAGCCTACGAGGAGCGACGACACTCCTCGAGTGTTTCCGGCCTCTCATTTCGTTTGGGTGTCGTCTAGGCTTACTGTGGATCTCAACGATTCAGCGAGTCCTAAAAGGAATAGAGAGCGACTCGAGGAGACTTAGACGGTCGGAATGTGAGAGGTCTGAAAAAATACCACGCACAGGCAAGCCGCGGCCATCCTTGCGAAGCGAATGTTCGCTATTGTGGGACCCTAGGGGCCTACTAGGCTACATCATTTTGAGCGCAACAATTCTTGTGATTCGTGGACGAGCGAGATGGATGGGGCCACCATTTAAAAGAGTCCCGAGATGGTCAACAGAAAAGAGAGACCCCGGGTGAACCTGGGGTTGAGCCTTCGATTCCCGACTCGGAGGCCATAACAATCGCAAGCACTAGTACTGGCAAGCCCCTCGGACAACCCTCGGACGTGGACTTGATTCCAGTCAGATCCGGCCTTCCACATGGCAGAGACAGATTCCGGTGCCGACGAACGGGCTCGAATGGGGGAATGCCGCTAGACACCCTGGCGAAGAAAAGGAGTCGCGGCCCAGGAGCAATGATGGCGCTCTACCAAATATGGCGAGCGCGGCATCCGTGTGAAACATTTCCACCAAGGCCGCTTGAAACTGAATGCAACATGGCGCGACGTTTGGCAAGAACATAGCGGGGTGTTCTAGGCACGTTCTGTCAATGCGAAACGGGATGCAGACGGCCATCGCGTAGCTTCTCGTAGGTTGTGGTGCGGGGTCTTCTTTGGAGATATTTCAAGTTATCTAACACTCATACTTTATCTTCTTCAGGTTGAATTGTCGAATGACCCGGTATTGAGGATATTGACATGTTTCTCGCTGCACTAACCTCTGCGTACACAGAAGAAGAACACCTGACTGACGCGCAACAACCCTTCCGTTCCGAATCTCCTGTGCCAGAGGAACCTGTTACCTGTTGAACCGAAGTGCCACTCATTACGCTTTGGATCTGTATTCGTCGAGCTACACAAACGTTTTTCAATTCATTCTCACTTCGAAGAACGTACTATGGCCGGCCTTCACGTATTCCCGACGCCGAGATCGGTTTCGGTGAATTCCTCGCAGACGACTTCAGAGGACAGCGTGCCGTCGTGCTGTAGCTACCAGAGAGAAACACGACGAGGAAGATAAAGGAATCCCGCAAAGACTTGCTCAACAACGTTATTCTCAACGAAACATTTGATCCGGATGTCAATTTCGACCGACTGGACGAGGAGGTGGAGGGGCCTAGATGGCAACTGTTGGATATCGGATATGGTCTATATCGACATAGCCACTGGGAAGAAGCAGACAAAGAGTTCCCGAAAACCCGCTGCCGCGCGCCGCAAACGCTTTCACAGCTCTGAATCCGAAGAGGAGGCTTCCCTGGTTTTCACCATCGAACATTGGTCGACATCTCAGGGAAGTCTTTTCGAGCGCGGATGTTGATGAGTTCCACATGCATCCATATGAAGCGCTAGCAGCCGCCGTGGAATGAGCCGAACGACGAGACGACCGAGCGGTACATGGGGAGTTTTTTCTACTTCGCAAGCTTTCCCATAATTGCTTACAGAAGCCCGACGTGTGCGTGTGAGAGATGGAACTTTTATTTGCTCTTCAGTTACAACGACAGGATTTATGAATGGATAATTTAGACATGTTGTACAATTGTGATTGGCGTATTGATTCAATTCATTAGTGGACAATTTCCACAGTGAGGTCTCCCTGGTTGATTGAATCACCTGGAGCGCACGTTCAGCTAATTTGGCGGATAGATATAACACTGTACCACAATACCTTCCTGAACAGCGACACGCTTAATGTGTCCGGAAACGGGAGCGGTAACAGCGGATTCCATCTATCCACGACAATCAGCTGGATGAATAGCTTGAATAGGCCGGATTGTATTGAACCCACCTTCATCGCACTCATGACTGCAGGTAGCAATCCATATCAGCTGATATCTACATTACGAGGACAGAAGAAGTACTCACCACAAAGAGGATCTCCCTTCTTGATTTCCTGACCTTCTTTCACCCGGACTTCGACAACCACGCCTGACATGGGAGCCCCAACAGATCCAGGATCGTTTGTGGCCCTCTCCCGCGAAACTGTTTCGACAGCCGAACTCTTATCTTCAACAGATACCAGGCGAACCTGATCGCAGATTCCGGAGGTTATAAGCGTCAACTCGGTCAAGGTTTAGAAAGAATGTATGGTCGCGTACCTCTCCATTGACTTCGAACCAGGCGTCGCGCTGCGCCCGACCCTCAACAACAGGGCCCACTGCCATAAGGCGAATAATCAAAGTCTTTCCCTTCTCGATGGATATGTGCATCTCCTCCCCAATATCGGGACGTCCCAAGAAGTACCTTGTGGGAACGACGCTATCATGTGTGATCATGAGGCCGTTCAGGTTGCAGCGGCCAAACTAAGAGAACAAACCTAAGATCGCCGTACTTCTCAATGAAGCCCTGATACTCCTCGAAGACCTGTGAACGGCGATAGCGTGAACAATCACATAAAAGCCCCAGATAGCGATAAAATACACACCTTCGGATACATGACATACGACGTGACGTCCGCATCCGTGATATGTTTCCCGAACTTGCTCCGCAATTCCGCCTTGATCTTCTTGAAGTCGAGAGGTTGCATGGTTGCGCCGGGGCGGCCGTCGATTCTTGGTTTATTTCTGATGATCCGTGTACGCAGAGGCTCTGGAAATCCTCCCACGGGCTGTCCGAGGTAGCCCTGGAAGAACTCAACGACAGACGATGGGAAGTCCAAGGATTCAGCTCGAGCAAGGACATCCGCCTTGGAGAGAGAATTGGAGGTCATCCATTGCGCGAAGTCGCCCACGACCTTGGATGACGGTGTGACCTATAATTCTATGTAAATCCCGACGCATAGTGTAGGAAAGGCACTCGTACCTTGACGATCCTACCGCACTGCGAACGGATTTTCAGCCTAAGAATCTGGCAACATAAGGGTGAAAAAACGTACGAGTTCGTTCGCTTCGATATATTTCCGCTTAATCTCTGACATACAGCTGACGTCAACACTATTGTACAGGGAGCTAATTATGGGATATTTACCTGACCACTGCGTTCCGAGGCCCAACTGAGTAGCTTGGAACTATCAGAAACACTGATCAGCAACGACAACGACTAATACGGTGACTGCGCGCACCATGAGGTTGGTGTACTGCCCTCCCGGCATCTCATGGTCGAAAACGCTAGAATCTGAAGCCCGGACATTGGCCTCGAAGCAGCTGTAAAGCATGCGAACTTGGCTCCAGTAGAGGTTGAGAGCTTGAATATCCTGATAACGGATGCCAGTTCCCATGCCTGTTTGTTCCAGAGCCATACACACTGCACCCATGGAAGGCTGAGAAGTCAGGCCAGACATGCCTACAGAATTCCTATCGTAAGTTTTTGATCATTCAAAAAACGGTAAATAGGAGACTGGCTGTCAATAGCAACATCGACGACGTCAGCGCCGGCCGCAGCCGCAGCAATCATGCTAGCAGCAGCAATACCAGCAGTATCGTGCGAGTGGACGTGGATGGGGAGGTCGGGGTGCGCTTTCCGAATGGTACCGATGAGACTGTCAAAGAGTTTCGACCTCGGTCAGTTCCGCCCCCCCCCAAAAAAACAGAAAAAGTAGCCTCACAGTTTGGCAGCCTCTGGCTTCAACAGACCAGCCATATCCTTGATACCGAGGACATGGATCCCTTCCGCGACTAGTTCATTGACAAAGTCAAGGTAGTACTTCAGAGTATACTTGTCCTCCTTGGGACTCGCGCAATCGCCGCTGTAGCAAACGACTGCTTCGACAACGCCTCCGGCCTTCTTGGCAGCATCAATACCTAGACGCATCTGTAGGCAAATGAGGTCAGTCTAGGGCCGCAGTCAGAGCACATCACTTGCGTTGTCTGTCACGGATGCCGTCAGAAGCTGAGTGCAAATATCGTAGGGCTACATCACTCACCAATATAATTCAAAGAGTCAAAGACACGGAAGATATCAAGACCATTTTCGACGGCCTTCTTGGAGAAGTCATATATCGCATTATCGCTGGAACCCTCGAGTCAGTGATAGACAATTTTGATGCTGACCTAGTACTCACGGATAGCTTGTGTATCCAACCCCATTGGCACCACGGACCAGGGCTTGTAAGGGAATGTTGGGCACCAAGGTACGGAGTTTCCTCTGGGCACAAGTTTGAAGACTGTCACATCAAAGCATACGGAACAATAAGCAGTCACATACAAGACGCTCCCAGGGGTCCTCGTATAAGAAGCGCATGGCAACATCAAAGGTTGCGCCACCCCAACACTCGAGACTGTATGCATTAGCCAACGCATAGCTGGTCTCTTTCGCAATATTCAACATGTCAATAGTGCGCAGGCGGGTCGCGAGCAGCGACTGATGCGCATCACGCCAGGTTGTATCCATGATCAAACATCCGGGATAGTCGCGAACGGCCTTCGCGAAGGCCTCAGGACCCTGCTCGACGATGATATTGCGCCATCCGACAGTGCAGGGGACGGAGGGATCAAGAGGTGGCCCGTTGTCTGGATCTTCGCGGCTCTGCATTTGGGGAATGACGATGTCGCCCTTCAGACCAGGCTCTCCCTTGAAGAAGTTGAGAATCGCGACATTGTGTTTAGCTATTCAGCCTGGCTAACTCACTGTTTGTCCCGCAATAGAGCTTCCATTGACCGCGAGGTCTCCCAAGTAAGCCAACAGTTTCTGCGCGCGATTCTGGCTCTGAACCAATTTGAAGAGGTCAGGGGTGTCGTCGATAAACTGTCGCGAAAATAAAGTCAGGCGGGCGGTGGGTGCAAAAGATAAAGTAGACTGACAGTAGTCCAAGTTTTTCCTCCAATGAAGACATCATGGGTAAGCAGGCGGAAGAGGAAAGGGATATTGGTCTTAACGCCACGGATACGGAATTCCACAAGAGCGCGAAGCATCTTGCGACGAGCTACCTCGTATGTAGTCCCGCTTACCGTGCATTTCACGAGCAGACTGTCATAATGAGGCTATATTCAATTCTTGTGAGCACATGACTGAGGCCCTGCTCAAAGGAAAACTGACCGTGATCTGTGCTCCCGCAAAGCCAGAGCTGGCATCGAGCCGAACGCCGTTACCACCCGCGCTGCGATAGACCTCAATCTTTCCGGTATCAGGCTGGAAGCTCTGGGAAGCATCTTCTGTGGTAATACGGCACTGAATTGCAAAGCCGCGCTTCGTGATAGCGTCTTGGGTAAGACCGAGTTGGGGAAGAGTGGCACCAGCGGCAATCTGTATTTGCGCAGCGACGATATCAATACCAGTAATTTCCTCTGGAAAAGCAGTCATGGTTAAAGAGCTGTCAGTACATAGAACATAATGACGCACCAGTGATAGTATGCTCGACTTGAATACGGGGGTTGATCTCGATGAAGTAATGCCTGCCCATCTGGTCCACCAAGAACTCTGCAGTTCCTGCATTCCTGTACCCAACACTCTTCGCTAGCTTGATAGCATCGTTTAAGATCGCCTGCCTGACCTCCTCTGGCAAGTGAGTGGCCGGCGCAACTTCTACGACCTTCTGGTGCCGCCTCTGAACGGAGCAGTCGCGCTCGAAGAGATGGATAGTGTTGCCCTGTGCGTCAGCGAGGATCTGTACCTCGATATGGCGTGGGCGTTCGAGGAAACGCTCGATGAAAACGGTTCCATCGCCGAACGCGGATTTGGCCTCGCTCACCGCACGCTCGAAAGCGGATTGAAACTCTGATTGCTCGCGGACAACACGCATACCACGACCGCCACCACCCATGGCAGCCTTGATAATGACTGGTTTGGTCCATAGCTAAGTTGTCGAAAGTGCAACAGGGTGGTGAAAGTCATACCTGGGAACCCATATTCCTCGACAAATCCTGCACCATCGGTATAGCTCTGGACGGCTCCTGGAGTTCCGGGTACAACGGGGACCCCAGCCTTGATTGCTGAAGAACAGATTCAACGTTATCGTCAGACCACAAGATTTGCAGACCGACCAAGTGCGCGGGCCTTGGTCTTGTCACCAAGACCGTCGATAACCTCCGGAGAAGGCCCAACAAAAGCGAGACCGGCTTGCTCGACTTTTCTCGCAAACTCGGCGTTTTCAGACAAAAATCCATATCTTGAATCTTTTAATCAGCGGAGGACATGTGTTTATAAGTGAATTTGCAGATCGCACCCAGGATGGATCATGTCCACTCCATGCTCAAGAGCAATCTTGATGATATCTTCCTGGGCAAGATATGCGCCAACGGGAGTGAGACCCTTTCCGACCTGGTACGCCTCATCAGACTGTATGGGTGTGACAGAAGCATTAGAAGCACCGCGATCTGCCAGTCTGTCAAGATCGCACCTTCTGACGATGAGCCGATAAGCGATCCTCGTAAGAGAAGATCGCAACTGTATGCATCGCCAATTCATGGGCGGTCCGGAACACACGAATTGCGATTTCCTGAATACACGTAGAAATGTTATCGAGCATTCATGACCTGAAAGAGGACGCGTACACCACGGTTCGCAACGAGGATCTTGGTCAATGGCCCTCCATGACCGGCGGACTTTCTCCTCATTGTCTGGATAGAATGTACAGGGGTTCCGGGCGCGCTGGGCGACCCAGCGAAGAGGCCAGATAGTCTGGGCGGGTGCAGCGTGGAGGACTGCGGGGAGGCCATGATTGTGCAGACGAAATCTGGGGAAGATTATTCAGTTGTATCCAGCGCTGGGATCAGAAAGGTGTGTGCTGGTTTGCAAAACACAGGAAGATCTATCGATGAAAACACGATAAAGCTCCAACGATGGTGGCGGTCGAAGTTAAAGAGCAGTCCGCGGGTTTCTCCTGAGCTACTCCCGGGTTGCGTTATTGCGTTATCCATGGACCGTATTCAGCCGTGTTTGTTCAAATCCCGCGTTGAAGTCAACGTCGCAATCCCTTCAGGTTGACAGAAGCCCTGACAATTCATCATGTGATAGCTACAAAATGTCAAAAGTACTACACCGCTACGTCATCATGCCATAAACGGCGGCACTATATATAGAACCCGCACGTTCTATGGCAGTTGATGGTCAGGCTGAGGGAGGACCTGCTACTGCAAGATAACACTCGAGTCTCGACACCTCAGGTCGTTCAATCAATAGTAAGCAGTCCGAGGACACCCGGACCGAAATCCGAGCCAGGAATTTATACCACCTGCATCTAGGTGCTTCGTTATAAGCTACAACAGCGATTGAGCAATGAACCGCACTCGGCGTCCGTCTAAGGTCTCCCGCGATTTACTAGGGGTATAGCTGTATCCGCCTCCTCCCGATGAACCACATCTTTATTTTTGGCAACGGAGTAAGCACATAAGTCCTGCGAAAAAGGCAAACACGACGGACCCGGGCCTAACCGGGTCCTCGGAAAAGAGCATCCCAGATCCGGGCAGCAACCGCCGGTCAGTTGTTCAATGCCCCCGCGCTCTGTGATTTTCGTGAAAGAAGTCGCGAAAGAGAAGCCTTTCACGAAAACCAAATGAACGACGCTGAACGTTGCCCTAATATTGATTACAGCACGTCAGCAACGAATGGAACTAAGGTGAAGTCAGACTCATTGTCGCGGCCCTACTCGTTGTTTCATTGAGTTCAGTCAACATTCCCATGATTGGTCAAAGCCTGAGTACTACAAAAGCCTCGGAGATGCGTAATGAATGTCTGGATGGAACTGAAAAAGGCATACAAAGAAATGAAGAGTGCGTTGAGACATACCAACACTAGATATCAACAGTAATCGTGAAGCCTGTAACAGTAGATACTGTCCGTGTACGCTCTTCCGTGGGATAACCTACTGCGTGTCGGTGTCCCGTAAAATACTCCTGGCGTCTTCAAGATCAAAGATATCCGATTCGGCTGAGTAAGGGTCGCCAGACATGCCAGAGGGGCCGCTGGGTAATCGCAATGCTTTCTCCGCAACTTTGGCATGGCGGCTTCCTGCAAGATGCGCTGCTCTATCTGAATGGCACATGGTCCTCTGACAGAGAGTACACGTCCATTCGACAGAAGGTGATGGCATGCCATGAGACTTGACAGTTGGAGGAGTTTGGGATGGACGTGAAGGACCAGGCAGGGCGGCGTGGGTAGTCTGAACGCTTGAGGTGTCGGAGTGTTCAACATGACCCACAAGCCACAGGGTCGTACGGGCCGGTGGTGGCCTACTAAGAGCCATAGCTAGATTCGTGAGGTGCTTCCTGCTCGACAGATGGGAATTTTTGGACGATGCGCTATGCACATTGATCTTAGGTTACAGTTAGTCAGGTTATAGGCATTTTCCGAAAAGTTTTCACAAGGTAGTCACAGATTGTCACACGTGAAGAATTTCGATGATCGCGCCACCTGTCGTACCGCCTCATGTCGGCGCCGGCGCGCCCGCCTCCTGCTCAACGTTTGCGACGTTGACCATGTCAATTTTGGGTGATATTCATGCCATTCTGGGGTAAATGATCAAAATTTATATCTGGATAACACAAAGAGAAGTATATAATGGAATATCTTAGGGTACATCCTTGAGGGCAAAAATGTTGCCGTCATCGTTGAGCTTGATGAGCGGGGAACATTGACGACGACCGGAGTTGCGTCGGATAAAACCGGTGAAAATTGACTTACCAGTGTGACATCATTAGCAACCTAGATTAGAACCCTTAACCCAATTAACATGCTCTAACCTAACCTAACCCTACCTAACCGTAGCCTAACTGCGTTGCCGAATGGGGCCTGACTAGGCCTGACTGAGGAGGCATACTTCGATTGGTATTTTGAGATCCAGGCACAGCCTGACGTAAGATGTCCAAACTGAGTATGACGCTCCGACCGCCGTCCGCTCACGGCGACTACTTTGGGCATGTCACTTTGCGTTTTGCGAAAGTTGGACCAGGTTGCAATGCGG
>JABCKH010000045.1:0-57389 GCA_018851285.1 Lyophyllum semitale | reverse complement strand
AATTGTAAATATTCTACCAATTTTTCGCCTTGTATGACATTCTAAGGACTTGTCAGAGTACCCTCAATTTCGTGATGCAATTCACGCGCCACAAGGCGCCACACTGGTGCATGTCTCAAGATGAGTCGTTCCCCAGTCACGGCCACTACGAGCTGCACTTCGGTCTTACAATCATATGTCGAGTGGTCTCGCGGCGAACAGTGGGTCATCGTCTGCTTTGAACTCTCTTCGCCTCCTAATGTGTTATTTTTTGAGTTCCCCTATCTCTTCAAGTGAATTGTTGCACTGCAATTTTCACTCTCCTCTCTTCCAGTGGGTCGAAATCCACCGATTTTCAACATCCACCGACGTATTTTTATCTCTCCCTGACTCTTTTCTCTTCAAGTGGATTAGAAAGCACCGATATCGCCGTCGACGGGAGCCCTCCTCGTCCCAAATCGACGCTCTCGTGCTCGTGATAATAACATGGTCCCACCTTCATTCCGCTACAAAAGGGCGTTGAAAATCGACGACGAACCTCAGCATTTCACCACCGGAATACTTCATCGCTCACTACTCATCTAAAATCACTAAAATCATGAAGCTCACCATCCTCGCACTCTCTGTCCTTCTCGGACATGTTGCTCTCATCGTTCCAGGCATGGCTTCTCCCGTTGGCCATGATCTCGTCCAGGTATGTATTTCACGACATCAGTCACCGATATCTCCTCACTTTGTTCCAATAGAGAGGCGATTTCGACGACGGATTCGATGACGGATTCGGCGGTAACGGGGGTAATGGCGGGAATGGTGGAAATGGCGGGAATGGCGGAAACAGCGGGAACAATGATTTTGACGATGATCGCTTTAGATTCCGCTTCAGGGATGGCTTCAGGGACCGCTTCGACAGGGACGATCGTTTCAGAGACGACGATAGATTCGGCGGATTCGGCGGCAATGGTGGTAATGGTGGTAATGGTGGTAATGGTGGCAACGGCGGCAACAGCGGTAATGGCTTCGACTGGTAATCTAAAGAGGCCCGGGACAGTCTCACTTATCCAACATTATTTCATCCTCTGTTCCTCTCTTTGCACTAGATTGTACCTTACTTTCAGTATACTTTTAGTATCGAATGATTCATGTTTGATGACTAGTGACCCGTGTTACGCGCTGTAAGATGGAAACACCTTTATATTACCGTTAACAATCCCGAAATTGAGACTGGTACCTTCGACTTTTTGATGTCGTATAGTCAGCAGTGTATGATCCATGCGCTGGCATGTAGAAGTTGTCGTTTTCATTCTGGATAGCGGCGTGATAGTGACAGGCGCGTGGCAAACAAATCTAAACAAAGAGCACGCGTCTTGGGATTTGTTTCGAGAATTTCTACCTGCACCCTGATCACCATGGCCGACCTCCCTACTCTCCTCCTCGCTTCTCTCAAACCCGAAACTCGAAAACAAGCTGAACAGAACCTCAACGCAGTTAGCGTCCAGCCCGGCTTTCTGTCTCATCTCCTCGGGCTCGTCCTCGCGGCCAACCAGGATCGCGCCGTCCGATTGGCAGGGGGCGTTTACCTAAAGAATATTACAAAGCTGCGCTGGGAGGAGGTAAACCAATGGCTCTAGATGTGTCTCGTTATGCCCGATGTTGATTTTGCTGTTTCTTTTCTTTCAGGATGTGCAGCCACTTTCGGAGCAAGACAAGGCGGCGCTGAGATCGGAGCTTGTGCCTGCGATGCTGGCGCTGTCCAACCCGTCAGACAAAGTTATTCGAGCGCAGGTGGCTGAGTCGGTCTCGCTGATCGCGGAACTGGACTTCCCACATAAATGGACAGATCTCATCGATGTACGTCTGCGAAACGCATCTGTTGTGTAGAGTTTACCTCACCCTTATCTCCTATACAGCAACTAGTGTCCTCACTTTCAGCGACAGACTACAACGTCAACGTCGGTGTCTTACAAACCGCGCATTCCATCTTCCGGCAGTGGCGTGCACACATACGCTCGGATAAGCTGTTCTCTGAGATCAACCTGGTTCTCTCAAAATTTGCCGATCCGTTCCTCCAACTCTTTAGGCAAACCGCCTCCCTTCTATTGACTACTCCGAGTCCGAACCCTGCCCTGACGACACCGACCGCGAATTATGCCCTCCTGGCGCAGGCTATGGTCCTCCTCATCGACATATTCTACGACTTCACCTGCCAGGATCTGCCGCCTGCGCTCGAAGACGCGCACCCGGAGTTCTTTGCACCCGGAACGGGGTGGTTCCATGCTTTTTTGGACTGGAATCCGGCTGAGCTGCGCGGTGATGTGAGCTTGCTGCTTTGTTCATTTCTATGATGTCATCTGACTAGATCCATACTGTAGCCGGACGACACGACACCCTCTCTGCCTGCCCAAATAAAAACAGGAATTCTTGAAATTGCTGAGGTGTGTAATTAGCCACTGTCGTACCTGCCCTCATTTATACCGTCTTAGCTATACATCAAACTATACCCGGACCAACTCCAAACATCTCCTGCCGTGGAAGCCCTCGTCCAGTCTGTTTGGGCACTTGTCGGCTCCAATAGGCTGCCCGGTGTTGCAGACGACAGCGTGAGTCCCCTCCCAACAATCCATAACCCTCGCTGACCCCGTCCTAGTTGGTTTCCCAATCACTGCGATTCATCTCCACTGCGATACGTGTAGGCTACTACAAATCCCTTTTCTCGTCACGAGAAACCATCTCCTCCCTCGTGCAGGGTGTCGTCGTGCCTAACGTCGCGCTCCGCGAACACGATGTGGAGCAGTTCGAGGACGATCCGCTTGAGTTCATCCGCCTTGACCTCTCCCTGTCGTCTGCTGGCACCGATGCAGCCACTCGCCGGCAGGCTGCTGCGGATGTACTACAAGCTCTGGTGGGCAGCGGGTACGAAGCGGAGACGACAGATATCGTGGGGTCGTGGATCGGGACGGGCTTGAGCGAATATGAGGCGAACAAGGCGGCTAACTGGAAGGCGAAGGATAGTGCAGTTTATCTGTTGACAGCGCTGGCTACGAGGGGTTCCACATCTCAGGTGGGTTGGTCTGCGACGTCGGCATATTCACCTGATCCCTTATTTTTTATGTTCAGCACGGTGTAACTTCTACGAATACCCTTGTCGACGTTGTGAAGTTCTTCTCGGACCACGTATTCCAGGACTTGCAGGCGGCAGACGGGACCGTGCACCCTATTTTGCAAGTTGATGCCATCCGGTTCCTGCACACGTTCAGAAATCAAGTCCGTTCATTGTTTATTTCGCACCTATACACACATTGACCTCCGTCCCCAGCTGACAAAGCCCCAACTCCTTTCGGTGCTCCCACTGCTTACGCGGCATCTGCGGTCAGACAACTATGTTGCATATACGTACGCAGCCATCACGATCGACCGTACCCTCTTCATTAAGCACGGAAACCAGCTCATGTATGTAAATGCTAGTTCTCCATCACTTACACGCGATTTAACAATCTTTAAATGCAGCTTTGCTCAAGCAGACATTCACGAATTCGCCGCAGATCTGCTCGACGCGCTCCTGACCAAGATTGAGTCTGCGGGCACTGCCGAAAAGGTCGCGGAGAACGACCACTTGATGAAATGTAAGCAAAACTCACTGTTGTTGCTCCTGGAGTCGTGACCGATGTTCCTTTGATTTAAGGCGTGATGCGGGTGGTTGTGACGGCGCGACAGACGCTGACGCCTGGGTTCGAGCGCAGGCTAGGACGACTGGTGGCCATCCTTGGCCGCATCTCTAAGAATCCGAGTAATCCACGCTTCGATCAGTTCATCTTTGAGAGTATTTCTGGACTGATGAGGTGAGCGAGGTGTCCTTCCCATTCTTTGCGCTTTCTAAATTGCTTTGGATCAGGTTCGTGGTTAGTGGGAATGCGGCGACGCTTCCGACGTTTGAAAATGCTTTGTTCCAGCCGTTCACTATCATCCTGCAGCAGGATATTGACCGTGCGCCCTTCCATTTTATTATCACCAGAATTAAAATGCTAACGAGATGGAACTGTTGTAGAATACATTCCCTACGTCTTCCAGGTCCTCGCGCAGATGTTGGAGCTCCACAAGACCGAAGTGCCTGATCAGTACCGCAGCCTGCTGCCGTTCCTGCTTACGCCGGCCATCTGGCAGCAGAAGGGTAGCATTCCAGGACTGGTGAAGCTGCTCAAGGCGTTCTTGGTGCGGGACAGCGCACAGATGGTCAGCACGGGCCAGGTGGCTTCAGTCCTTGCTGTCGTGCAGCAAAGGCTGATTCCGTCAAAACTCAATGATGCATGGGGATTCGAGTTGCTGCAGTCTGTTGTGCTGAATGTCAAGCCGTGAGTTCCTTTTGTATTGCTGTCTCATATGGGACAAGGATGTCACACTTTTTTCTTTGATGTAGGGATCAGCTAAAGCAGTACTTCAAGGCTGTCGTTATGACGCTCCTGACGAGGATGCAGTCGAGCAAGACGGACAAATATGTACATCTGTTCACGCGGTTCTTCCTGTACACGATGGCGGTCAATGTTGAGGGCCTCACGCCCGATTATGTCATTGGGACTGTGGAGGAAATTCAACCAAAGTGTGTCTCACTGTTACTCATGGGATAGAACATATTTGCTGACTTCCATTCGAAAAAAAAGCTTGTGGTCGCAAATCCTTCTCAACTTCATCGTGCCCCAAGTCCCCAAGCTGCCGACGAAGGACCGCAAACTCGCTGTGGTCGGCATAACGCGCTTGCTGACGCAAAGCTCTTACATGATGCAGCAGCCGACCATGAGTGCTTGGTGAGTTGTTTCACTCTCCTCCACAGTCCTGTAAGCTCAACTTGGCGCATCTTCTTCAGGCCCGCGACATTCGGCAGCCTCGTGAAACTCTTCAGCGAGCCGCAATATCTGACGAGCACACCAAAAGCCGAGGGCGAGGACCCGCACGCTGGTCTCACTGAGATCGACTTCGAGGAGCAGACTGCTGGGTACCAGGCGGCGTACTCGCGGCTCGCGGCGGCTGACACGCCTGAGCCAGACCCTGTGGAGTACATCCGCGACCCGCAGCGGTTCCTCGGGGAGGAGCTGGTGAGGCTTTCGAAGGCCCGGGGAGGGGATGTGAAGGCGTTGATGGCGGCGGCGAATGTGATGCCGTTCGTGCAGGCGCTGGCAGGTGCTGGGTATGCGCTGTAGGAGGCGAAGAGGTTCGGATAGGTTCAGATAGACATCATACATACATACGTACATCGATATCATAGTTTTACCAGAGCTAAGTGTTCCATTGCTTTAGTTGTGCATAAAATATTCCGGAGGACAGGCATTAGGGAGGTTGTATCATATACTTGGGAACAGGACGCTTTGCCTCGTGAATCTCCTTCCGTACTTGTCGGCGGTTAGCTCAGGAGGATAATCTCAGATATGTAGGGGAGGGCGTTCAGGTGACGGAACTGTCATGTTAGCGGACGGAAGACTAACTTTCCCGCGATGTTACTGACGGTAATTGAGCGCACTTTGCAATCTTGCATGATTGACAGGCCTAGACTCGACTTGGACTAAGCACTAATCTGTGTCTTGAAATTAGTTCTCGTTGAAGCCCAACGCCACAAACCCTGGTCGTCTGCACCCTGTGGCTTGGGCGCAAGTATGGCAGACGAACCGAACCACACATGTTCCTCGCAGAAACCAACATCCAAATCTTGGTCCATGAAAGAGGTAGATACTTCCACATAGTCTGAGGGTACTGAATTAGTGAAACATTCACTGCCTCTTCTGCTTCCCCCTAAACCCTTTGAACACAGCACCGTCATCACTATCATCGTCAACAAGAATGGGCGCAGGCTTCTTAGCTGGTGCACGGGTTGTCCTCTGCGTCCCCCTTGTTCGATTTGACCGAAGAGTTTGTTCCTCGTCACTGTCCTCAGGGACCGCTTCCTCGTCCTCATTCGGTCCTTGCATTTCGTCGACATCCTCATCGGAATCAATAAACAACGGCTGTGATTTCGCTGGCGCTTTCGAGCGCGTCGAAGCTCGTTTAGGTGGGACAGCAGAGCCAGCTCGAGAGGAAGCTTTCGATTTGCCTTTCCGGGGAGCAGGCTCTTCGTCTGAGTCGTTGATGACCATCGGCGCCTGGCTTCTTCCGAAAGTTTGAGACTGTGTCGGTCCTTCGGTCTTGACCTGAGTCTTCTGTTGAGTAATGGTAAGATCGCTGAGATCGCCCTGAACTTGGGATTGGGATTTGCCGCCCTTCCAATATGCTAAATCCCAGGTCATTTCGGAGCAAAAAACCGGAAGGAGGAAGCTCCTCACCGGCGCCCATTCCATAGTCGCTTCCTTCGTTGATGAATACATCAACTCTCGCAGTACGAATCACCTCCCCCTTCTGATCAGTTTGTGAGTCACGGTGAACGATGTCCAATTATGAAAAGAGACTGGCCTTTTTGAATTTCTTGAAATTAGGTTTCCCTTCCCATTCTGGAACGAGGTCTTTCTCCCTCCTCCCCCTATTGTACGCCTGCATTTCCAGGACCACCATGAAATTCCCCCTGACATTCGTGTCATCCCCAAAATCGGCGACCAGGGCCCACTCATCCTCTTGCTCCTCGCGGCCCAAAACAGGTTTCGATATTTTGAGCTTGTTGAAGTCGCGATCAAAGTCATCCTCGGTCCTCTTCCCCTTTTTTGTGGATGCGATGGCCTTGAGGAATTTGGCGTCTTGATCTGGTTTCCCAGGTTGGGCTCCTCCTTTTTTAGATGCGACAGCGGAAGGCGGCTTGCTGGCCACATGGGCGCTCGGAGGCTTAGACGCGACAGTCACCTTCTCGACGGCATTCACATTCTCAACGGCTCGTTTCTTCGCTAAGCTGGGGCCAGGAGCCCCTTCGTTCTCGGCTTCGCCCATCTCGACGTCCCCCTGAACAACATCCAGATTTCTTTTGGTACCTCGTGATGCCATGGCAGAACCTTGGGTCTCTTCCTCCTCCTCTTGCAGAGTAGTAAGATTGGTGCCAGTACCAGTACGCCCTGGTCGGCCAGTATTCCCCAGAGTCTGGCTCTGCGTTTGAGTCTGACTGGAGCTGCCATACGTCGTTGGTGGAAGGTCGTCGAAGGCACTTTCATCAAAAGCTCCTGAGCCGGCGTTATCTGGATGGCTTGCGTCGAACAAAGCCTTGAACTTCTTCAATGGTGGTTCTTCAACTGGCTCGTCCGCCGCTAGAGAAAAGCCTATGGATTCTGACGCCATTGTATCAAATGTGGATGTCCTAACTCGGCGTTTCAGTCTTGATGGACGGGGTGGTGTAGGTGCCTAAGAGTTTTGTAAGGCATTACTCAAATATGAGAGCAAGAGGAAAGGTACCGTCAGATCAACAATCACAGATTGTGACGGAGGGCTCGGAGGGGCAGAGAGATCAGGTGTAGAATCCAGCACTGCTGAAGGATCATCGAAACCAATGACCAAGGGTACCCCAGCTTTGAGACGTCTTTTTAGCACCTGTAGGTGAGGTCAAGAGTGTTGTTGAATGAATGGGCATAAACATGAAAAGCTGACTTTGCGAGGGAGGGGAACCTCTGCGGACTCTTCAGGTTCAGGGGTCTTGCTTGCTGAAATAGATGCAGGCTCTTGCGAGGCCTGCCGCGACGTCGCACGACGCAGTAACCTCTTCGGCGGCTCAGGTCTCTGTTCTGGCTCCGGTGGAGCCAAAGAAGGTTCTTCTGAATGTGTATTGGGAATGAAATCTGGGAGAGAGCTTGTTTGAGGTCCTAAAAGATGACATCAGTACAGACTAAGGCTGTGATATAGGGTCACAAACCTTCATCGACATCCATGACTGTTGAGGGCGGTGTAGAGTCGAACAAGGATGTATCAACGTCAATGACGACTTGTACAATAACTTCCGGATCGATGATGTGTAATCCGAACCTGCGAAACGGTCAGGAAGAAGCATGGCGCACAGGGCTGGTTGTAGCTCACGATTTCGCTTCTTCGACCAACTCTTTCCATGCTTCCTTGCCAATAGCAGCCATAATAGTTTTCTCCTTCCCGAGTACGATTTGCTGCTTTCCCTCTTTTGCTTGTCCTCTCGTTAGCGCTCTATGGAACTTCAATTTTCCAGCGGTAACGTCGAAGGTTTCAAAGGAGCCTCCTCCTCTTTCAATGACTTCCTTGTAGTCTCCGAAGCGAGCCTTCTCGTCCACGTAAAGGAATCGATATGCTGAGAACATCATGAGACGCTCTTCATTCGGTTCCCAAACCCTAAACTCCTTTTGCGACGTCGGTAGCGTCGGTGAGTACGTAGGTCGGTATTTGTTTAATGGAGGAAGGTTGAATGTATGCTCGAGAGAAACACCTTGCGAAGGGTCAGAATTCTTTGGCAAGGTTCCCATGCGAATGACTTCCATGAGCCATTCTAACTTGGCAAAGTAGCAGGCGGAAAGTAGGGAGGCAGCAACTATCGGTTGAGCCGTGTAGCTAGGGAGAAGGTGATGCGTAACGTGAGAGTTAGGTATGTGGACAATGTGAACACCTATTAGGAACTATCAGTATATATATTGGCATACCACATTTTTGAACTAGACTGACCAAGAGACGCGCATGTTTCCAGAGAAATGGGAGATTTCCCCATAACAGGTTGAACATAACAACAAATTGGTGTCCAGTTCACGCTTTCGGAGTGTTAGTCGCTATAGGTTTCGATGTAAGAAGTGGCTTACTTGACGATTACACCAGAGATGATTGCAATGACATCGCCGTCCTGCAACTCATGTAATTCATGGGGGTTGACAAGGACCTGTTTTCCTTCCCGAGAAATCCGCATTCCCTTGTCTTTCTTGTTCACAAACTCCAGCTTAGGCCTGCGGGTCGGATCTCCCTACTCAAGGTATGTTAATAATCACCATACAGAAGAAGTTACATTCCTTCAACGAACCGCATCATTCGCGGAGAATTCCTTCACCTCGAAATCACATTGATGGGTCGAAACTTTCTTGTTGGCAATGATCAGTGGACACTCTTTCCTGCCTAGGCCGTATGTCGTTCCAGTCTTGAGTAGTTTCGTTTCTGAAAGTGGGTCATTTAAACATCGAACGGACACTGTCCAGTGCAGTACTTACTCTGAAAGCTGACATCACCGGTTCCTCCGTCGAACGGGCCTGAAAGCGTCCACATTACACCTAGCGCCTAGCGTGAAATACTGAGCCCAAGATTATATTCTGCACGCAGAAACAAGGTGTGGCGTACCGGCTACAACTTTCCCAGAAAGTTTCCACAAGAAGACTTCCGTGGAAGGAGTAGAAGAGGATTTACTGACGGTATTGGTCTAGGGGGTCGATAGAGTCCGCGAGTGAATCACAGCAGTCCAAAGAACGCGTAAATATAGCCAAACATATTCGTACGTGACTAGGGCGCGTTCGTGACATACACTGACAGATTGTCGTTCGCAGCTCTACTTCAAATTCTTGCATTTCAGACGTTTAATTACTTATAAAAACTACACAAGAATAGAGAAACGTGATATGTATTATTCTTATACGAGGAATCGGAGGATGTGACATTGGGATGGATCCCGAACATGTCCTGGTGAGATAATTATCATCATGAATAAGTACCCAAGAAACCCCATGCCGGGGAGCGCCCTAAGAGGGCGAGAAGGTCCTCTGCGCTTCCCCAACCGCCGCCAACATAACCTCGCGCAGGTGTGGATTGTCCCTCAGCATGTCGGCAAACTGGGAAGGCTGCAGCGATTTCAAGGCCTCGAGATTCTTGTACAACCCTTGCTGTAATTCGGGTGACAAAGTGCTGGGCGCAGGTGGACCTGGAGCGGACTGTGACGGATTCATGACTGCGGGTGAATAGCTGCTGTGCGTCGGATCAGCCATAGAGGGCTGAGGGTGGACACCTAGTGAATGACTCTGGTGCGCTTCAGTCGCCGGGTGCTCTAGCTGAGGCTGCTGTTGCCCCCATTGATGTTGCGCAAGGGACTGTCCCTGATAGGGCTGCTGCCAATGGTACTGAGCGGAATGATACTGATTTTGAGTGTAGGCGTATGCGCTGTACTGCGAGGATGTCGTGACGTGTTGCGTAGAGGGGTAATATCCAGCGTAGCCGTAGGGGTGGGAGGAGGAATGCGCCGAATACTGCGGATTCTGATACTGCCAGTAGTCGTAAGGCCCCGAAGGTGCCGGGTAACCGTACTGCGACGGTGCGCCGTACTGATGCATCGGCCCCATCGTTGGTTTGGACAAGCTAGCGACTGGTTGGTGATTTGTCGCTTGGGCTGTGCGTGAAGCAGCAGCCGCCGTTACAGACGAGTATGTGGGTACAGGAATTCCATCGTTCATAGCTAACAAAAGAAATCACGTCAACTCTCCGCTTATTGAATTCGACGCCGCGTGGGGAACACTTACGTTCAGATTTAGGGATCAACTCCGATGGCTTTTGCTGCACCGGGACATCGGTGTTACCAAAGATGACACTGCTCCACTTGAACTCCTTATTCTCGCCTTTATCCCACAAGACCATCACCGACTTGGTTTCCTCGATTACTTTGATGAGTGACACTTCAAAGACCCCAGAGCTGACCCGCATTTTGATTCGAGCCATGTAAGGGAGTGCCAAAAGCTCAGCCTTGACCTTGTCCTGCTTGGCCTCCTTCTTTGCGGCTGCCACGGCCTTTGGCGGAAATGGTTAGCGCAAACTTCGGACACTTCGAGGGTTGGCACGTACGGGGTTATGCTGAGAACACAAAACTTGAAGCTCGAGTTTTTTGATGACCTTGAGCACTCGAGAGGATGGCGATGGAGCTGTAGCCATCCCGTTCATATGCGCAGATGTGTCGACATGCATTGCATCCGCCGGGGCAGGGGTAACCAGCGCAGTCGATACAGGGGCAGTAGGCTCCAGGAGCACCACCTCCTTCTCAACCTCCCGCACGATATTGAAGAGGATTCCCGATTGCGCTCCATCTCTGGCGCAGGATACATGATAAGCCTTGGGACATTTGCCTTTCGTGCATTGTATCGGCGCGCCATGAGCTCTCGGGCGCGTCTTTGTACATGCAGTGCATTTCTATGGTTCAAGAAATGATCAACCCGGAGACTCGGCATACAACCAGAGCTATGAGACCCACCAGCTGCCACCTATCTTTCACAATTCCGTCAACCCCATATACCACCTTCTCCTTGTTATATGGGCCAAACTCGATCTCGTCGACCCAGGTCTCTGGAACGATGCTCGCGCAGAATTCATGAGCCATCCATTCCTTCGGGTACCCGGCTGCCTCCTCTGCGTCCTTCCGTCCAATAGGAGGATCGTAAACACGCAGGAGGCCTTCCTTGTCCATGGAAATGCATAGACAACAAGGGAAAGGTTCGGGAGCGGCAGGCCTGGGTCCAAGTTTCAGTGTGATCGACAATTTAGGAAATGACGCCTTAGCCGAGGCTGGGGCTGACGTAGATTGTGAGGTTTTCGAAGGCGAGAGCTTGATCTTCAGCTTCTTGGTCCTGGACTGTTCATCCGCATCCTCGATTTTGTCTGATTTTCGTTTTCGAGCCTTGGTTTTAGCATTCTTGCTATCTTTGCTGTCATTCTCTTTCTTTTGCGCGGAACGTTTGGATTTAGGCGGCTTTGAAGGATTCGCGGCTTCCTCAGCACGGTCCCTGAGCAGCTGATCTACATCAATGCGAACACTGATGATGGAATGTCAATGAGATAGTCGCATCGCCACAATGTGATCACACACCTGTCACTGATGCACTCGCAAGCTTTCGCACGTCTGCCGAGATCTAGCCAGCTGTCGAGCGCAAAATTTACGCTCTCTGCGCAATTGAAACCCAGGTTGAAACCTGCGTGGTAACCACGAGGGAAGGTGATCACGAACTCGCCGGCCTGCTGTACAAGAAAGTTGGGTCTACAAGAAGACTGTGCGAGAAGGGTAGGTGAGGCGAGAAAGGATTTGTGGCGTAAAAACTGGGGACAGTTCGTCGTGTCCTTCGGGAAATAACCTGAGAGGAAGATGTGAGATAAGTGCTATATGCATCGTCAACTTGGACTTACCTCGCATCGTCTGCTCCAATGCTGCTGCTCTGCCCTGCGGAATAGCATACCAGAACTTCGGCGCTCCAAAATGGATGAAGTTGATACTGAACAGATCCATATCTTCAACGTGCCAAGCAAAGGTTGCCCTCCACATGCCAAAGTACAGATATGGTGTGTTCACTCCAGGTAAACCTTGATCATCCGCCGGCAACAGGCGAGAGAGGGCTGAAGGGAGGTGGGCGACGTTCCACGCCGTCGTCTCGTCGGTGAACAACGAACCTTGATGCAAATGAGTCAGTTAAGGCTCGTGAGTGTAGGTTTACATGGCTTGCCTTGCGTGTCAGCACCGTACCAAGCTGGTTTTCCTAGGCCACAATTCCGCCAATAATGGCGTTCGAGCGTTTGGCAGAACTCCCGAGTGTAATCAGGCCCCTTGGTATTTGGCGGCAGCCAGTGTTGGTGGGGGTCGAAGGTTTCAAGAAACTTGAGATCCTGAGCAGCGCGCTCAGCAAGCGCAGCCTCCCTAGCTTCCCTTGAAGGCCCTACGCGCTTCCTTGGCTTGCGATCCGATGTATTGTCGGTATCGGCCGGAGCGGCACCGGCTTGTTCAGAGGCAGGCGAAGGTGGAGTTACGTCACTGTTAGGAGGAGACAACACAATCGGGTTGTCATTCGATCCTGTGTCGCCAAAAATCATGGCTTGGACGTCGTCGACGGGTTCCTGCTTCACTGCCAAGTCCGGGCCGACCGACTCCGCCTTGATATCTGCTTTCTTCTTCGTTTTCCTCGTCCTGGGCTTGACGTTGGCGCTGCGAGCATGCAGCCCTACTTCGCCGACCCCGGGTGCGCGGAACTCCTCTTTTGCGCAAATTTCTGCCCACTCTCGCACACTCATGACTTTCCGCTTCTCCATGTTCTCCTGCCGGAACAGGCCACCTCTCCCTAGCATATGTTGTTCGATCGGTGTCTTTATTTTCACCCCAACTAACTGTTCCTTCAGAGGGGGGAGTGCAGCCGTCCTAAAATATATGATGAAATGTTCGTAAGTTGTGTGAGGATAGACTGTGGCAATGGCACGGACCATTCCTTCGGCGGAATAACCTTCACGATGCCGCTCTTCGAGCCCCAACATTCGATCTTCGACACATAACCCTCAAAGTCCTGAAACTCTTCCATGGTAGGCTTGAAGACTGGAATGCCGCGATGTGCCAGGAGGTCGTCTTCGGGGTCAAGCCATGTCTTGCCATCAGAGTTGGGTGACGGTGGTAATTGAACATCTTCAGAGCCATAGAAATGGTCCGGCTGGACAGGAGGTATGGGTGAAGGAGATCTACTTGGAGTGAGAGAAGGAGTGCGAGACGAGAAGGACATAATGCAGCCTAGTTACAACGAAAATGTCTCGAACTGCGTTCGGGGCGAGCGGGACGTGCCAAAACGCCTGGATAACACTGAAAAATATTCCCTATGAGCTGGTGGTGGTGGTTGGCAGCGACAAGACCTGCCGTTGGTCGTGAAATGGCTGCTGGTGAGTCTCAATAGTGCTAGTGGTTATTCGGAGCTCCAATCCCGTTGCCTAAAGGGATCAGCCCAGCCGATCCGGCCGCGTGACCGGCGCGCTTGTGGTCTGTGCGCGCCGACGCATGACCTGGTCACGATCATACAATTTTATCACATCAGCATCCGGATGGACCGTTCGAGAACGCTTTTAAGTAGTACATCCAGGAATACAAAATACAGGGGGCAGACATTCCCAAGACTGTGTCGTTGACGCAACTATTGTATGAGCGCCTGCAGTCCGTTTCTTGCCCTGTCTCCGACAAGGATTCCGGTACCGCCCGCGCACAGAAGCGGAAGGCCGATCACTTATCGCCAAACATACTTTGGGCTGGCTCATTGACGACTTGTTGACATCTCAGTGTCCCGTCACGAGCGCCGCATATATAACAATGACTTACTGAAAGATAGTCAAATGCAGGGAAAATGCTGACTCCTTGTAGCTCCTTGTAATGACTTGGAATTTTGCTCCCGCCGGGAGCAAGAATTCTGACAGTGCGATCGGTACAGATCCTGACATTGTAACACGTTGCTGTTCACACTCAATCATGAACTCGAAAGATACAAGGATCCAGGATCACTCCTGGTGGACGTTGCCACAGCTGAACACAATGCTTTATGAATTCAATTTACCTTGCGCTGTCTGGGCTTGAACGTTGTGAGTGATGGCGCACGTCAAAATTCTGGGCTGTGCTTATCGCTACTGCTCCCTCGTGGAGGGCGTCACAATCTGAAGCAGATCTTGAGTGTACGCAGAAATGGAGCGCCGATCAATCTCCCCAAGGGGCCGGTCCAAGTCTATCATCGAGTGATTGATGCTGTAAATGTACTGTATTAGTTGGTACTTAGCTCCAAGATGTACAGATTCGTGATGATGGTGAGCTGGAAAAAGGTAGTTAAAGACTCACACAATCTGTCGATGACGCAGGCGCGATCGTCATGATGAATATAATCTAGGTTGCACTATAACGGCTCAGAGGCTTTGTGTTTTGTGCCAAATTGAAACAGCGTAAGCCATGGAGGCACTGTGGAAATACACTAAGGTTCAGTTGCGTGGAGAACTCACCTCCGCTCTCCAAGAATATTCTGTCCAAGATAGTCCGGGACTCATTCGTTTCTATTCATCTGTTGAAAACAATGGATGATAAACATCGGTCGAAGGACAGAGCGCAGTCCCCCTCCTTACACACCGGACATAATATGAGCGCACGGCCACCCAGACAGCCAAGTTAGCGGTTTAGTAGAGCTATGTTTTCTCAACTTCACCCACCAAGTGAAAACGCGGAGAGGAAGAAGCTTTGCTCAAGCCCCGTTTCTGCACCTGCGAAATCTCAAAGATGTCAGTGGACGTACTAGTCCCTTGATAACTGCAAAATGATGGATGGCGTACCTCGTATAAATTATGGACTGCCATGTTGACTACAGCCTCATCCGTAGCATTCAATGATCAAGGAGTCTAACAGCAACATCCTCAAGGCGCTGGATGCCAAACAGGGAGCGCAGTCCGTCCATGGGGTGAGAAGAGATTGACTTCAGGTTGTACATCCATCATGGAGTGATGTATCTTTCACGAAGACCTTAAACTGATCGATCGTAAAGGTGCCGGGCAAGGAAATACGAGATCGGGACTGATATAGTCAAGGGAGCATGAGTCAATCTCATTGATGATGGCATGGCTATTTGCTTCGAGGGACGGAAAGTACACCTTTAAAAAATTACACGGTTGAAAAATACGATGCATCGACTCACCGAGAGAAAACCCGCGATGCGACTGAGATTTCAAGACAAAGGAGGTTTCACTTCTGGCGCTCAAAATGACTACGGTTTAGTCACAGAGGAGGCATTGATCACCTGTCAATAAGTCTGTACAATTCCGTTACAGCTCTGAGCGCGTTTGGCAACACGTTTTCCTCAAACGCAGGCGCTCTGGTGGCTGAAGCCGCCCGTTAATACCGACGTGATTCAACACTCATGGTAACCGAAAGGAAGCACCGTGTGATGCCCGTGTCTCTGGGCGAAAATTCGAAATCTGGTTGACCTGTTCATTTCAAAATCAGCCACAGATCACAAGATTTCCGGAATTCGAATCAAAAGGACTAGTACGGGGACCGTCAGGAATCGGACTGACCATAAAATACGTATTGTGTCCTCGATTTGAATTGTTACACATGACAAGTGGCGAGTGTTTCTGGGCCTCGTGTGTTTAAAGGTATCCTGTTTATCTGATTAGCACAAAGGTCGACAAGCAAGGCTGTGTGCGTCAAAGTTTCGGTGTGAGAATGCAGAGAAAAGACATGGCCATTGGCAATCTGCCGAAAGAATAACCACTGACCAAAGGTTGAACTGCCATCAGGCTTGAGGCCATTGGTTGCATATGCATAGCTGCGTAAGCTACTTGAAGATCCTTTCCCACTTCCGGAATGATATCCTCAATAATTGGTGCGTCCTCGGAGGAGCTTGTGGGAGATTCCGAAGCTCCGCCAGCACACGGTTTCACGACCCTGCCTAAGTTACATTCAGATTGCGCGGATCTGGAGTAAAAATTACCTCGTCGAAGCATGCGATCCGAGAGTTCCTCGACAAGAAAATTCCTGAAAGAACGGACGTGTGGCTGTCCGACAGGCACCGACCGATGTCCTGCATGATGTCTAGTTACCGTATCAGTGTCACTTGCAAGTCACTTGAGGCACCTTTCGTATATCTGATTTCCTTTTCATGCCGATCCTGTAATGGAACCAAGTCAAAGGGTCTTCTTGCACGCTCATATGTAAAGTACGGACACAAGGCAACAGGATATGATGAGGGCAAGATTTAAACACAAGAAAAACGAGGAAAAACGCCACTTGTCCGAACTTACATAATTGACGCCCCTACCGCCTACAACCATGACCCTTTTTGGCCCTTTTTCCAGGCCAGCTTTGGCTTCACCCTTGCTTCGCCCATTCGCTCTCGCTTTGATTTGAGTGGATTTCCGATTTACATACATGCTTTTGACGGAGACGGAGTGTCTCAGATCTGCTTCAGGCTTGATCGCTCTTGATCGACAGTCCTAGAAGGAAATATTGCATGATAACCCCGGTAGTAGCGACCACTCCCTTCATGGCGTTGCGTTCCTGTCGCTGTTATTTTGCAAGGCCGCCTATTTCACGGAGGCTGTTCGCCCCGACTCGCATCCATTAGTTTGGCGCTCGATCCTGACACTTAAATAGATTCTCCCTAGCAGACCTGCTTTCCGTTTTGTTGATAAGCCCCTGGTTTTAGACACTTGCTCCTCCCTCCTACCTCTGCCACATATATCACCACCTCGCTGCAAGCAGATCACAGAAATGCCTTCGATGTTGTTAGGTGCGTATCCCATACATCCTTCGCCAGCGTCTGCGATCGCTCATAACTAATACCTAGACTTCGAGCATACAATGTCCTGCCAAAATTTCCAGCCAGACACAGAGAAAGGCTCTCTATTCAGAATATATGGTTCCTTTTCGGAAGCTGTTCACGGAGACCATGAACCACAGTTTTTTAATGACGGCTTTATCGGTACGTTCACCGATTGTCTCCTGATGTTCTTCCAACTCATAAGTATTCTACCCAGACTCAGATAGCTCCTCTTCGGAATGGAATTCAATGGAACTCAATTATTCATATGCTCCATGTAAGGGACCGTGGTATCGAGTAAAAATCTTACTGAGTCGACAGCAGCGTTCCTTTGCGATCCAACTCTCCTGCATCCCCCGTTCCGTTCTTGTAACGGGCCATATATATCTGGTTAGTTGCATGTCCCACCATACCCCTTGCTCGCCCATCGTTGATGATATACTTCCAGGAAAAGCAGAGGATGCACCTTCATGGATGTGGGGAGCATCTTGCTCTGGCGCGTCTCCCATGCTCTCTGAGCGCGGGGCGTCCTTTGCTTCTACATCGTCGTCTCCCACGAGCAGTTCGACGTACTCGCATGAAGATGGTAAGTGTAATGCGTGTGTATATGTGTGGTTTCCGAACAACTAAGTAATTTGGGCGCCAGCCACTCCCTCGCCGCTCCAATTAAATGAATCCTCCAATGTCTTCGACTTTGAATTTTCCACCTACACGCCCAACGACTACGTTGTGCCGGAATCTCAACCCTCTTCTCTACACTTATCAATATCGAGGCGACGGTCTCCTCGGAAGGTCCACTCTTCCGACACCCGTAAGTCTAGAGTGGTCTCCCCAACACACAGCGACAGCGACCATAAACGCCGGTTCCCTTGTCTCGTGCTCGGCTGTGACCGACGTTTCACCAGCAAGTACACGCTGAGAGTGCATGTGGAAGCACATAAACCAAAACCCCGCGTGTCGTTCCCCTGTACTCTCGGATGCTTGGAGACATTCTCCCGACAACACGATCGACTTCGACACGAGGTTGCGAAACATGGGAAGATCTGCGAGTTCCTCTGTGATGATTGCGGACGGTTCTTCTCCTCCAGTAAAACCATGGGCAATCATAAATGTCCTGTTGCGCAAGGCGGCACGCGTTGGATCAACAGCTCCAGCTGATGTCGTTCTCTCCCTCATCCCTTTCTGCATTTATCAATTTTGGACCACACACACAGCTTGGGCACAACAGGTACTTGAAAACATGGAACACTCCTTCTCCCATACACGATACAAAGTAGCAACAGAATGATTAATAGGGCTTCGATGTACTTAAATATTGAATGGCGACTGTCACACAGCGAGTAATCTATCTATCTATTTAACTATCTATCGTTAATCTGATTGTAGTTTTCGACAGGCAATGTCTTGTAACACTACAGCTCATTCGACAAATAATATATCTCGCTGTTCCGTGCCATACAGATCAAAGCTCATGCACTTGGAGTTGGGAAGGCTGGTTTCAACTCTCGGCAGCTCGAGATGCTGTAGTGCGCGAGTCCCGCCTCCCCAGTGTAAAAGCCCCTCGAGTCGAATACCAACAACAAAATGAACTACGGTGAGAACCAGACTTGTCAGATACCGATGGTGAAGTCATTCAGGATAGCAAGCGGCATTCGGAGTCCGTGTCGGGCCGATTTCTTTTTCGCCAGTGACAAAAGCAACTTTCGAAGTTCAATCTTCAGAGGGCCGATGTCTGCCTTTTCTCAGGCACAGATCGGCCCATGGCCGTTATTACATCCTGGAAACTACGGCGACTCTGACTTACATGCCAGGCCTTGCTGTACTGGGGCGGGCGAAGTCCTTGCTTCTCCTGGTGCTCCGACTCAGCTGTCCTAGCATTAATATTGGCAAACTTGTATCGGCGGATGCTGCTATGGCTAGCCGCTGAGAAGGCATACTAATTGGGCATGTGAGTTGCTGCAGTCAGGTCGGTACCGGTGGCCGCTCGACTGCCAGTGGCAACTACAGACCCCGCTCTGTACACATGGTGTACTTTTGACTTTCTTCCTGTTGCAACGTCGGTGTCAATGCTTGAGATTCGAGAACACCGGAGACCAGATGTCATGGCAACCTCACCAATGTTATAAACCCACAACGACGGATGCCTTATGTCGTTATTTCTGCGTTCATTCCTTTCGTTATTGATATTTGAAGTTGCAAGGACTGTGTCCATTCTTCCGGAGCCGTGGTCTTCGTTCCAATTACTGCCCTGGACTCGGAGTTCTTCAAAAATTTGACAACTCCACGCTATGTTCTTCCAATCATTCGTTCTTCTTTTGCTGGCAGGTCTGGGCTTATCTGGTGAGTGGTTCAAACGCCTCGATTCTCGAGATAATTGGATCGCTGACTCGGCCGCGGAATAGCTCCTGTTATCATGCAGCGCGCAAACCCGTGCTTTGTGACTGGGAATACTGCCCTGCCTGCAGAAGTCGCTAATGGTCTCACTCAGCTTGCACAAGCTGTGACGTGCAATAATGCTGTTCGAAGTCGCTCCGGGCGTACCAGATGTAATCTCCGGAGGCATTTCTTTCAGCAGCATTGACTTCCAGAAATCAGGCAGCTCGCCACTCAGATTTGCCTTGTACGTGTACATTGCCCCTGAACACGGCTTTGCCGTACCTCAATTCTTTTCCGAGTCACAGGTCAACATTTGCAACCCCGGCCAGTCCTGCGACCGCCGATTTAGCCAAGCTCCAGAACCAGCTGAATGTTTACCTCGCCGTGGAAGCAGGTGTCAGGGTACATCTCAAGCGATGCCTTCGGCTTTATCTATCCCTAACCATATCCATTTATAGTCGCAACCGAATGCAGATTCACTGCTGGGAAGACTCAAGGGACCCAAATTCTTCCTTCAGTTCCAGATCGCCCGAGTTAATCAAGCGAAAGGCGTCGCCGTTACTGCAGCCAACAATATGCAACATCAGCTTGGGAAAGTAATGAAGGTATGCCTACGTGATTTTCGGAAGTACGAATCGTCGTCTCAGATGTTCCTTACGTAGAACGCGGTGGGGGCGTCCGCCAATGAATTGGCTCAAGTTACGGCACTTTCCACAAATATTTAGGGGCACTGTATCTTTCGATTGGAAGGTCTTGTAATGTTCCTGTTGAGGTTGACAGGACCTGTTCTATTGGCGTGCCTTGATAAATTAGAGTAGATTGTTCTATGGATGAGATCTGTACTGAGTCCGTGACATGTGTACGCGTCAACTCCGACGGTGTTGACTCTGACACAATCTGACACCGACGACCACTTGAGATATTACAATGGACCGCCCCCGACGTTCAACGCGTCAAACGACAAGGCTAGTCGACACTCTGACTTCATCTCCGCCTACTGCATCTCGTCCAAAGCGCAAAACCCAAGATGTCGATCCCGCAGATCAACTGCATTCACTGCTCACAAATTCCAAGAGCACCCTCACAAGCATGGACATCTCTGTACGTCTCTCCACTTCATATTCCACACGCTGCACCCGTTCCTACAATTATCTCAGGTCGCCGAGTCGCTCAACGCGTTTCGTATCATCAGGATCTCATCAACGCTGCCTCTTGGAACATGCTCTCGCCAGACTCTCAACAGCTCCTGAAGACGCTGCTTCCACCCACTGCTTTCGTCGGCTTCGGGGCAGTCATTGACCCGGACCACCCCGCGGCTGCGGACTCCATGGCTGTCGACGAGCCCGCTGGCGCATCGTCGTCTGGCGAGGTCGACGCATCGATGTTTACCGACTCGCACTTCTTGGCTGCGGCGCATACGTTGCAAGATCATATATACTCGGACTGGATGTCAGACTCCCATGCGCAGAAGTTGAAGAAATATGAGGAGGGCATTCGCGAGGGGAAGTTGTCGGCGGCGTGGAAGGACGATGTCTGGGAACGCAACAATGTTGCCACCCGGTTGGGTCGTCCCATAGAGAACGCCGATAACGGGGCTCCTGCCAGCCACCCTTCGGAGGCTGCTGCGCGAGCGGGGTGTGTTGCTACTCACCTGACCTATGGAAATAACAGTCTGACGAAATGTATAGCGAGGCTGCAGAGGTCAAACTCCTCACGCTTGCGAAGAACGGCGTGCTTCGCGTTGGTGATATTATAACATTCAAGCGCAATTTTCTAGGACTCAACTTGGTCGTCGAAAAGGATGCTATGGTACGCCCCTATTCGCCTCCCTCCCCCAAAAAATTGATGATTCATTCCTCTCTCATTCCTAGATTGAATCCATACACCCGAAAACCCACGTCCTTACCGTCCTTTTCGAACCCGGCTCAACCAAACACCTCCCCGCGCACCTGCTGTCGCCCTCTCCGTCTGCTCCATCTGCGCCCACACAGATGGCGACCATCACGAGCCCCACACAGCTGGAGACGGCGCTACTCGACAACGACGGCCGTGTCGAGAAGTCGCGGCGCCCAAACGGCAACGCGTGGAAGTGTATCACTGTGTGGCGGTGGAGAGGGGAGCCGGTGGATGTCGGTGACGGACGGTGGGGGAGAGAGAATCATGGGACGCTTTTCTATTTGCGGGGCACGTATTATCATGAGCGGTGAGGGAGTTCTTTCTTTTATGTCACATCATGTATCACTGTCGCGACGCTTATCGCAATGTATATCCTGAAAACCTGCATCTTCCCGCTCTGGAAATCTCCTCAACCAGCTGGCGTTCAGGTCTCGATGGACTTGGAACTTTTTAACTCGAAGGCTGAACTGTCCCTACGCCAGGCCCAATCCATTACTATAAACCTCGTAATCTCACTGCCCGAGCTGTATCACCCCACATGTATTCCTACCGCTCATTCACCACAATACAGAACGAAGACCACATCTAGACCTTTCTGGATACTAGGCTCTCCTTTCAGCTTCACCTAGCCGCACTACTTTCCTGGGTAGGGCGGTGGACCTGACATACACTTGGTGCCGAAACCTTTCACAACTCCAGCGACTGCAGCAACAGTAAACGAGGCTACTGGAGCGAGGTCTCAGGTTGGTAAGGCCTCTTTCTATAGATAGAAATCGCGGTATAACAGCGCCACTGACTTTCCTTGAGCCATGCCCAGCTGTTTTTGCTTCCCGCTTTGGCCTTGGAACGCCGCCTCTCATGAATATCGCGAACAACCAGCGAAGGTATCCCGATCGGATTCTACAAACATGGAGCGCTAATGTCGTCTCATCTTGCAGTTCCAAGTTTCCGAAAACCAAAACAGGTCAGGACCGGACGATGACAGGGTCACAACAAAACCAATGGACGACCAGCGTTCCTCCTGTGCTGTGATGAAACTTCTTGAGACCGTCATGACCGCTGCCGAACACACATCTATTCCAGGAGGTAGTGCCGCTATTGAGTCTGCTAGGACCCTCGTCCAGGCGCATGAGGTAGGCCGAGTCAACTATGACATGGTATGTTGTTCAACCACCAGGCCATTGTTCTAGGAAATCAACGCTACCTTCGAGCATGCAATGAAGTTACTGCTGCGTATGGAAACGCTAGAGGATATTTGGAACGACGAGGCGGAGAATGGGAAGCAGCCAGAAGAAGTTCAGGAGAGGCTACGGACAGATGTCAAATCCTTACAGTGGTAATTTCATATCCTATTCTTGATCAGAAAATCTTTTGTTCATACACTCTTTAGTGATATCAGTACTCTCCGGATGTGCCTTGGCAAGATTCAATCCCAGGAGGACGTTCTTTTGACTTTTTCCAAAAGTATGAATGAAGACGGGGTCAAAAAATACAGTGCCGGCTGCAGTTTAGACAATATCATGTCACAGGATGTAAGACCCTGGTCGGAGTAATCGCTTTTGGCCTCAACTAACATATGTCTGTCCGACAGATCAATCATGCGAAGTATATCGATGAAGTGGGGGAACAACGACGTGCTTTCTACACCAGCCGAAACGAGGCTTGCGACAGACTTCAAGACAAGACGAACAAACTGAAAGCTTCTGTTGAAGAATCCTGGCAGAGAGCGTCATCATCGCATGAGGCCAGAGGTTCTTGTGGTTTAGATGAGTGATCTATATCTTGCCTTCCGGCGACTACGGATTGTGCGTGGCCTGGATTGTCTTACAAGCCCCCGCACCAAGTAGAATAATACGAGTTCTTCAAGGCGTCCAGTACAGCCTCCACCTAGACAACTGCCGCCAGCTGACGGAACTTTACGTCTAATGATCGGGCTTTCATACGATTGACGACGGCGGCCATTGACGGACGACGATGCTATCCGGACCTTGATGAGACGAGGAGGACCGTAGGGAAGAAAATCGGAGAAGTTGGTTTGAGGGCGTACCCAGAAGATGGAGTGCGTACAGAGCACGGGCCTTCCGGCGGGTACAGACCCAGTTTTGCGTGGACAATAATGAGCTCTTTTCATGTGAAAAAGAAAATTGTGGTGCGCGCACCTTGCTGAGTTGATACATCGCTGGCGCTCGGTTAGAACCACTCAAGTTTGTCCCCTAGATATTGATCGAATGATCAGTTCCTGACTGCTAATTCCCATTTTTAGTCCATATTCTGTAGTACCGCTCGATGGAAAACATAAAGATCAGTAAAAGGAGTGACTAAAGCATATGTTCAACCTCGAAAGGAAACGCCGCTCTCAGCTTAGGCCTTTCTTCCTCGCTAGGAATCAGCCCCGGATCCTCCAATTTCCTCAGGAAGAACCGACACCGTGTCACATCGCTCCTTGCATGGATCGAGGAATAATAGTGCATGGATTCCTCGAAAGCCCCTCGTGCATCGACCTTCTTCCGGCTCAACGCCCAAGCAAGTCCTATCAGTTCCAGGACTGCAGCGATCCACATAGGTTCACCGTATGACTTGGTCCTCTCGAGGGATTGAATCAACTCCTTGAGCACACCATCATAGGCTCCCTTCGCAATACCCACACGCCCAATCGTCCACATCAGTCCTGGCTCATAATATCCAATTTTTTCGTATTCTTGCGCTGCAGACGTGGCACAGATCTGGGCCTCCTCCCATTGCTTGGCGTAGTAATAGGCGCTTGCCATAAAGTTGGAGCAATGAGCACGGTGGAGTGATTCTTTAGACATCTCTTTGGCACGGCGGAGTAAGTCGATGGCGCGAGTGTAGTTGTCACTGAGTTGCAGATATGAGCGCCCGAGATAATATAAACATAACGCAACACCATGCGTATCATCAATCAACTCGAAGTCTGCTTTCGCTTCTTCTATGAGTGCTTCATGTTCTGCAAGGGTATGGCCGTCCTGCCGAAAGTATACTTCGCACTGGTGCAGCAGGCCCATGGCGGCTCGATATCTATCATCAACGGAGATGAAGTGCTTGCGTGCAAGACGATACTGTTCCAAGGCATCCTGATTGCGATTTTGGCCGAGGAGAATGTGACCATAACACTCCTGGACGAGCCCAATGTACTTCGAGCTATCCTCCATCTCGCGTGTGAGCTCCAGGGCATGCTCGATAATGTCAGTACGTGGTCTGGTCCATCGCTGGTGCTGCGCCAGTACAAGAAGAGCGTCGACCAGATCGGAGGTAGGGGCTTTCGCCTTCAGAAGGATTGCTTGCAAATTCCCTTCCTCCGCGGAAAGTGCAGTGGTGTGTTCCTTGTAGGACGTCTCACCAGGTGACGATTTATGCTGTGCCAAGAAATTACAGGTGCATTTGACCATGGACGTGCGAACGTGGTGAGGAAAACGCGAGGGATCGAGGATATAGCGTTGGATGACCGGGAGAACGACAAAAGTGGAGTTCTGTCGTTCCACAAGAGATGTCTCCCTGAGAACCTGAAGGGCACCTCCTGCATTTCGAAGGCTACCTGCCCACCAGCTCATCAGCATGTTAGCCGTAGTACCAACCGGCAACATGGCGAGTATTGCGAGAAGCTGAAATGTTTCGAGATTTCTCTTCATAGGTGGACTATCAATGGAGAGGCCGATACAGATATCCATACTATTTTCGGCATCGGATCCTTGCCCGAGGATCGTGGTACCCGCCCTCTTGTACTGCTCCACGAGATCCTTGGCCGAAAACCCAGTGAGGCTTCCAAATTTAGCCATTAACGTAACTGCTAGCGGCATGTATCCCACCGCTTGGAGCAGCTCCGGGATATTTGGGTCTGCGATTCCCTCTGCGTAAATCTCGGAGTATATTTGATGCGCAGCCTGGGCATCCACCGCCTTAAGGTCAACTGAGTGCCAGCGAATCCCTGTGCCCGGCGGAGCGGACGACCGCATCGTAACGAAGAGGGTTATGTGGGGGATCTGCTCAATATCGCGAAGCATCCGCTCTGTTTCAGATCGCCCCCCGTCTACATTCCAAGGTGTTTCGAAATTATCCAGGAGGAGAACGAGTGGCTCAGCCGACTTGAGCTCGGAAAGGATGTCGTTGCGGGCATCTCCTGAGGTCTTGGTGATACCCAATGATGAAGAAAGTGTGTCGAGAAAGAGAGGAATGGACGTCGCTTTTACACACGGCACCCATACCTGGTTGCTGTCGGGGAAATTCTTCTTCATATCAGGGTGTGTCATGACAGCGAGGGCCGTAGACGTCTTGCCCATTCCGCAGGGTCCCAGAAGGCATGCACGTGGACTGTTCTGACCCTCGGGTCTATTGGTCAGGAAGGTAACAAGTTCGGCCACGACAGTATCGCGCCCGTAAAATACGCTTGTATTGGCAGGCATGACGGCGCGTGAGCGGGAATGGGAACACGATGTCGCCCCTGGTAGGCGTTTGTCAAGAATAGCTTTGACGTCGTCGATCCCGAGCTTGAGACTTTGGAGCATCTCCTGTTGTCCAGCATGGAAATCGAGAATTTGTTTCTCCAGACGATTGAGGAGGTTGGCGTGGTCGATTTCGCGTGTCAACTTCAAAAAGAGAATAATGAATCACGGGTGCATGGTGGGACGCTTATATCTAATCTTACATTGAACCGTTCCAAGGAGTTATTCAAACGGCTAATGCATTTACCGACTTTTTCTTCATTGAAGCTCTTGAATAAGATTATAAGGATAGTGGATTGCGACGATATTTCGCTGAGCTTCTTTTGAATATACACCAAATCCCTGGAAAGAAATGAGTTCACGATTTTGGTGGCGAAACGAAGGGAGGAATGTCTCTCACCGTTCTAAAGATGCGATATTAGCCTTGAGCTTCTCCTGGATCTCATCTGCCTTCTTGCCCTTCAGCTCATCAACTAAAACGGTAACGAGCGTCTTTACACGGAGCTTTAGTTCCTCTGCTCGTTCTAGGGTCGCCTGACTGTCCTGGATAGAGCAACGGCATGAGGATCAATTCGTGTCATAGAGCGTTGGACCTACCTCACACATCTTGATGAGAGTTGTAGCGACCTTGACAGCCGCAAAAACCCCAGGAACAGGGATCGCTTGGGCCACGGCCTCTAACACCTTGAAAAATTCTTTAGCTGCTTCCCCGGCATATTCACCACGCGTTGGTTTTCCAAGATCATCTTCGTCTTTCTTGGGCTCGACTGTTTTATTGTTGAAAGACTACAGAATATCGATCAGCTTTGATCATATCACCTACGCTTGACATCGTAATTGACAATGCCACTCACCTGATTCTCCTGCTTCTTGACGCGCGAAGAGGAACGCTTTCGCCACCACGAGGAGAAACCAGTCGACATGGTTGACGCCAAAAGGGTGCGGGGAGGACGTGCCACATGTATGATATGCCTTCAGTAGATCTAAATACGTGTGTAAACAAGTCCTCGTGCTGTCGACCGCAGCAGCCAGCTGAAGCGCTGACATGTTGAACGGCCATCATTTCCTTGTTTGAACCGACGGGTGGGCTTACCTCGGCTTAGTTTGGTACGATGAAGCTGCTCGTAGGCAGCTAAGTGTGAAGCTGGTATGTCCAGATACCTAGGGATTCGAGCACCCTATCCGGAGAATCAAGCTTAAAACTGTCGAGCCCGGAAAGAAAACGATAAGAGGGACTCACATTTCAACTCAAAACGAGATTGCAATGAGTATTGATGCAGACTGATGCAGACAAGGATGCAGATAGACGCGTTGAAGCCTCAACGTTAACCTGGTGGCTAGCAGAGAAGTAGATAAACAAGCGAAAGGTCATAGTTGTTCTGCCAGCCATACGGTCGTCACGCCAAGTCGAAACGCGCAACTCCGCGGATCCGCTCTCGACTTGCTACTTACTTGGATACCGATCGCACTGGTAGATCATGATCATCCACACAGATGGTCAACCACTATGCATCCGACATCGTTCCCGATGTTTAACGCTTCGACCAGCAACAACAGTTTGACCTGCTCTAGATCTCGTCCCGCCGCAGCCACCCCACCAAAACCCCCAATTCACAGATCGACATCTCTGTTCGTCTCTTCACTTCATTTTCCACGTCGCTCAACACGTTGCATATCACCGGGATCTTATCAACGCCGCCTCCTGGAACATGCTCACGTCTACTGAATCAGTCAAATTAATTAATTTAAGTCGGAAATTTCCGAAGTGGTAAATACCTAATATAACCCACGCGACCGACTTAACCAGACCCTAGGGTTATGACCTGGTCATGATCGTCGTCATAATCAGTCATAATCAACACTCACTTTTTGTCTATCCACTCACTATTCATCTCCAGGCTTCTGATATAGAAACATAATGTACCATACATATTTTTGAGCAACATAAGTACACATTTTCACCTGATAATAGCTCATCTCTTAATTTCTGGGGGGTTAATAACCAGGTCGTGACCCGGTCGTGACCAACTGGGATTTTAAGCTCCGCCAGAAATTTCCGACAATTTTTCTGAGTACGCTGAATAGCACTAGATGTGTATCCAGCTCAGCCGCAATATACGTTATGCGCTATTCAGGCAGTCACCTCGAATAATCAGTCCAAACACAAGAAAGCTGCTGGTCTGCCATTTTTAGGTCCATATCCTCTAAAACCGCTCGATGGAGTCCATACGAAACTCGGAGTAATAGTAACTAAAGCATATTCTCAACCTCGAAAGGAAAGGCCGCTCTCAACTTACGCCTTTCTTTCTCGCTAGGAACCAGCTCCGGATTCTCCAATTTCCTCAGGAAGAACCGACACCGCATCACACCGTTCCGTGCGTGGATCGAGGAATAATAGCGCATGGATTCCTCGAATGCCTCCGGTGCATCGACCCTCTTCCCATTCATTGCCCGCGCGAGTCCTATCAGCTCCAGGACGCCAGCAATGTTCATAGGTTCACCGTATGACTTGATCCTCTCGAGGGATTGAATGAGCTCCCTCAACGCACAATCAGAATACCCGTTCGCAATACACACGCGCCCTAACGTCCGTATTACCCCTGGCTCATAATATCCAATTTCCTCGCACTCTTGCAGTGCAAACGTAGCGCAGAGATGGGCCTCCTGGTACTGCTCGTCGAAGTAATACATGTTTGCCAGAACGTTGAAGCAATGAGCACGGTGTACTGCATCTTTAGACATCCCTTTGGCACGGTGAAGTAAGTCAATGGCGAAGGAGTGGTTGTCGGTGAGTTGCAGATATGAGCGCCCGAGATAATATAAACATAGCGCAACACCATGCGTATCATCAATAGATTCAAATTCTGCTTTCGCTTCTTCTACAAGTGCTTCACGTTCTGCAAGGGTATTGCCAGGCTCGCGAAAGTATACTTCGCACTGGTGCAGTAGGCCCATGGCGGCTCGATATTTGTCATCTTCGTTGATGAAGTGTTCGCGTGCAAGACAATACTGTTTCAAAGCATCCTCATTGCGATTTTGGCCGAGGAGAATGTGGCCATAACACTCCAGAACGAGCCCAACGCGCTTCGAGCTGTCCTCCATCTTGCGTGTGAGCCTCAGGGTATGCTTGATGACGTCAGTACGTGGTCTGGTCCATCGCTGGTGCTGCGCCAGTGCTAGAAGGGCGTCGACGAGATCGGGGGTAGGAGTTTTCACCTTCAGAAGGATCGCTTGCAAATTCTCTTCCTCCGCAGAAATTGCAGTGGTGTGTTCCATGTAGGACGCCTCACCAGGTGATGATTTATGCTGTGCCAAGAAATTGCACGCGGATTTGACCACGGACGTGTGTATATGGTGGCGAAAACGCGAGGGATGGAAGATGTAGTGTTGGATGACCGGGGGGACGACAAAAGTGGAGTTATGTCGTTCGACAAGAGACGTCCCTATGAGGATGACCAAGGCAGATACTGCGTTGCAAAAGCTACCTGTCCACCAAGTCATCATCATGTTGCTTATGCTAGTACCAACAGGCAACATGGCGAGCATCGCAAGAAGTTGAAATGCTTCAGGATTTTTCTTCATAGGCGCACTATCGATGGAGCGGCCTATACGGGTATCCATGCTATCTTCGGCGTCGGCTAGCCTGAGGATCGTGGTACCTCTCTTCTTATACTGTTGCAAAACGTCCTTCGCCGAAAGCCCATTGGTTTTTCCAAATTCAGCCATCAACATAACTGCTAACGGCATATATCCCACCGCTTGGAGCAGCTCTGGGATATTTGGGTCTGCGCTTCCCTCTGCGTAAATCTCGGAGTATATTTGATGCGCAACCTGGGCATCCACCGCCTTGAGGTCAACCGAGTGCCAGCTAATCCCTGTGCCCGGTGGAGCGGACGACCGCATCGTAACGAAGAGGGTTATATGGGGGATCTGCTCAATATCGCGAAGCATCCGCTCTACTTCCGCTCGCCCCCCGTCTAAATTCCAAGGTGTTTCGAAATTATCAAAGAGGAGAACGAGTGGCTCGGCCGACTTGAGCTCGGATATGATGTTGCTGCGGGTATTTCTTGACGTTTTGGTGATACCGAGCGACGAGGAAAGGATGTCGAGAAATAGAGGGAACGATGTCGCTTTTACACAAGGTACCCACACCTGGTGGCTGTCCGGGAAAAGCTTCTTCATATCAGGGTGTGCCATGACAGCGAGGGCCGTAGATGTCTTGCCCATTCCACAGGGTCCCAGAAGGCAGGCACGTGAACTGTTCTGACCCTCCGGTCGATTGGTCAGGAAGGTAACAAGTTCGGCCACGACAGTATCGCGTCCGTAAAAGCCGCTTGTATTGGTAGGCATGGCGGCGCGATGGCGCTCCAGGCAGGCATTCGTCGAGAATAGCTTTGACATCATCGATCCCGAGCTTGATAATTTTGAGTATCTCTTGTTGGCTAGCATGAAAATCGAGAATTGTTGATCTAGGATGCCACTTGCCTGATCTTTCTTGAGCTTTTGCCACAACGTGGCGGGGTTGGAAGGCATGGTTGGCATGGTTGGCGCGAAAGGAGGGGTGGATGTTGTGTGTTGCACCTGAGGGGAGGTGTATTTATACTGAGGTCGCCAACTGTAACAATTATGTAACTCACCCAGAACCATAAGGCGGATGTATACGATAAGTGGGTAAACAACGCTTTGTCTTCCTCGATGTTGTAGCCCTTGTGCTGTTTACTGCAGCTGACATGTTATTGTCCTTGTTCGTGTGAATTGTTGGTGGTATCCAGGAGCACCATGGGGGTTGTGGCAATTCTCGAAAGAAGAGCCAGGAGGGACCTACAACGTTACATATAGATTCAAGTTATCTCGTTGACACTGACGATGGATGTGCGGCATCGCTCTGGTTGACATGGAGAGGTGCCGATGCCATGGCCAAGTGAAAAACATCAGCTGGTCGAAAACCAGTAGGAGCCCAATTTCCTTCGCCCAGCAGGCATAGCATTACGATGAGAAGGGTGTTTTAAGACCTTTGAAGACTTTGTTAAGATGTGAACGCCGGTGGTGGCTGGGAGAAATGCATTTCGCGCCGTGCGGCCCGGAGACAAACTGCATCAAGCTTGTTGGCATACTAATCTGTTGAGCTCTTGGGTTTCGCAATTATGGTCGAAATTATTTACAAGGATTTATCGTACAGGATTTCGCTAGAGTATGCAAAACAAAATAAGATCGCGTCCCCCTCTTGCAGGCATCCTCATCGTTTCGCCTTGATTTTCATGCCATCCTCATCCAAACCAAGCAGTGGATTCAACAATCCCTCAGCTTGCAACCTCTCCACAAACATCTTCAAGAAAGGTTCATAGTCGAACGTCCGCCTAATGTGGTCCGTCTGTATACCTCACTCTTCAGCTCACCCGCCAACCTCGAGAGATAGCAAAGATACGTACATTAGCTCTGGCTGCCTTTGTCAGCTCGTCTTCTACCGCAACGTTCGCGCGCACCGCATTCTGAACACACGTCTCCCACGCTGGGACGAGCTGTTCTTCGGGCATGTTTAGGATTTGCATGTCCACAGCTAACCTTCGTGCCCCGAAGTCGCTCGCATACGTCCTGTCACCCGGCGAAGCGCTGAACGCATGCCGCGCTGACTCTAGCAACCCAAGATCTACCTGTTCACCAGAGAATCCTCCATGTCAGCCACACCACCATGACAGACCAGCGCAAACGGACCTTCGTCTCCCAACCCGGCTCCATCCTCCGCTCAAGCCCAATCCGCTCCCGCTTAAGCAGCTGCAACTCGTCGCTCGCCTTCTCATATAGGCCGTCCACGATTGCAAGCAGACTGAACCGGATGTTGCTGCCCCCCTCTGCCGCTCCGCCATACTTCTCCATCTTCATCCGCAGCGCGGGCCGCACGACGTCCATCCAGCCGCTGTGGCTGGGTGCATTGTGCGACGATGATGAGGAGGGCAGGGGATGCATGTCGGCAGAGAGCTCGCCGACCTCGAGCGGGCCTGACTTGAGCCCGTCCAGCTCCCAGACTTTTCCATACGCAGGCACGTAGCCGATGAAATGGAACGCCTCCTCGGCGTCGTCTGCCTGGGTTTTCTCCTTGTCCTTGTCCTTCTTGGTTGGTGAAGCAGAGGTGGCTTTGGTAGTCTTTGCGCGTTTGGCGGGGGGCGGCTTCGTGCTGCGTTTCGTCTGGGAGGGGATGAGCTTGGGCTTGGATTTAGCCTTGGCTTCGTCGAGGGTGGTGGCGGCGATGGCGTTTAGTGCACCGCGAATGTCTGCTGGTCTTGAAAGAAATAGGGGAAGGAACCGGAAATGAGATACGGATGAGGGTGAACGACAAGTAACGTACCGAGCCAGAGAATTGTGAGCTTTACGGAGCAAAGGCGAATTTGTGATGGCGAGACCTTTCATCTGAACAATTAGACAGTGAGACTTAGAACGGGTCAAAGATGTTCAGGAACGCACCACCGGAGACATCTTCTCTGTATCCCGCCTGAATATTCGTAGTTCATCCCCAATATCGACATCCGGGCAATTAAGAAGCACATTGAGGATGGCATGTGAAGCACACGCGTCGTCGCTGAGCTGGTTAGCGAACCAGACGCGTTCGGCCGCAGGATCGTCAAAGTCTGCAGGACGATGAGTGTCCTTGCGCCAGAGAAAGCAAAAGATGAGGCCGCGTGGGTTCAGATGGTCCACGGCCCAGGGTTCGATATCGTACATTTCGACGAGTTCGATATTCTGGACGCCGAGTTTACGTGTGAGTGAGGTGAACACGCCTGGACGGAGGTCGTCAATTTGGCGACTTTAGTAGATAGTTGTTGCTGACCTGGGTCGGATTCTATGACGGCGAATGGGCCGCCAACGAGGTCCAAGGGTTCGGCATGGTCTTGAGGCTCGTGAGTGGTGGTGGCTGATTGTGGTTGCTCAGTAACATCCATTGTGGGCAATGAAAAGTTTCTACTCCGCGATCGAGGGTCAGACTTCCTCCTCCTCCGCCTTGAGGCTTGTGCACACTCATTCGGCTCATTCAGTAACTAATTGAAATTCTAGTCGCGGAAACTTAGACGGCGATTCCTCGGTATTGGTGCTCACCTGGCACACCACGATTTCTCCGGCCCGCCCATGGTCCACCGAAATATGCCTCCTGAGCTTGCTTTAAAGGCCATGGTGCTCACTCAGCCGCCCCACATCTATCAACATGTCTCTCCTCAAAGTTTCTGGAACAAAGCTTGTCGACGAACAGGGTAGCGAGGTTATCCTCCGCGGCGCTGGCTTGGGAGGATGGATGAAGTGAGTCCATCTCATCCTTCAATACGATCTGTGCGCTGACCTGGACATAGCATGGAGAACTTCATCTCAGGTGCATCTGGTAATTTTTGCAAAGATGAATCTCAGTCTAACGAGTTTACAAACAGGATATCCTGGATGTGAGCACCAGATTCGTGAGGCCCTCGCGGAAGCCATCGGCGAAGAGAAATCAGAGTTCTTCTTCGACAAGGTAAGAGTCTCGTCCCTACCAAGTAGCCATGACATGCTCAATCCGTATCCCCGCTGTCAGTTCCTAGAGTACTTTTTCACCGATGCCGATGCTCAGTTCTTCAAAAGTCTTGGACTGAACTGCATCCGTCTGCCCTTCAACTACCGTCACTTTGAGGGTTGGTGATGTCATATCAACCAAAAACCTCTTCTGACCATTCACGCAGACGACATGAACCCTCGTGTTCTGAAGGAATCCGGATTCAAGCACCTTGATCGCGTCATCAACATCTGTGCCACCCATGGCATTTACACCATCCTCGATATGCACACCGCACCTGGCGGGCAGAACACTGACTGGCACTCCGATCATGGGACCCACATTGCCAACTGTATTCTATCTTCCTTCCATTCCGTGGACTCTTACTCATATACCATCCTAGTCTGGAACCATAAAGACTTCCAAGACCGCTCCGTCTGGCTCTGGGAGCAGCTCGCTGCGCACTACAAGGGCAACAAATGGATTGCTGGCTACAACCCGCTCAATGAGCCCACCGACTCCAAACACACACGCGTCATCGCCTTCTATGATCGCATCCACAAAGCAATCCGTGCCTTCGACCCAGACCATGCCATCTTCTTCGACGGCAACACCTTTGCTTCCGATTTTTCCCACTTTGGCGACGCCCACAAGAACTGGGACAACACTGCGTACTCCATCCACGACTACTCGTCGTACGGGTTCCCCGCGGCGCATGAGGCATACACCGGCACGGAAGAGCAGCGCAAGCGGCTCAGGCGTAGCTATGAGAAGAAGCGCGAGTGGCTGGACGAGCGGAACTTGTGCGTGTGGAACGGCGAGTGGGGCCCTGTCTATGCAAGGAAGCAGTACGAAGGCGAGGCGACGGACGGCATCAACGAGTCGCGCTTCAAAGTCCTCAAAGATCAGCTCAGTATCTACAACCAGGTATTATCCATCTTTACTCTTCCAGCTCAACTCCGCTCACGAGCTGCCCCCGCAGGACCGTCTCAGCTGGTCTATCTGGACGTACAAAGACATCGGTTTCCAGGGCATGGTCTATGTCTCGATCGAGTCGCCCTACATGACGCTCTTCAAGGACCTCCTCGCGAAGAAGCACCGTCTCGCAGTCGACGCATGGGGCGCAGACGACACCGCCGTGCGCGATGTCTACCAGCCGCTTGTCGATCACATCCTTCAGGAGATCCCGGAGAAGTTCCGGAACCTCTACCCCCACCCATTGTGGAAACTCGACAACCGTGTGACACGGCTCGCGCGGAACATCCTTGTCAGCGAGTTTATGGTCCGGGAGTGGGCGGAGCATTTTGTAGGGAAAAGCGAGGAGGAACTGGACAAGATTGCGGCGAGTTTTAAGTTTGAGGTGTGCTTGAAGAGGGAGGGGCTGAATAAGATTTTGATGGAGAATGCAAAGCTTGTGCAGTAACAAGGGAGGAAACGTATCGAGGACAGATGGTGTAAAATCAGTGCTCGTATTAAACGTTTAAACCCAATCGTTTTCTTCGTGGTGCTATAGGATAGATGACAGTTGTGCAATGTAACGAGCCTCAGCTTAACAGCGTTGTTTTCATCTTCTGATTCAAGTATGTAGTACAAACAGCTCATGTATTCATTCCCCTCTCGAAACATCCTCCTCAATTCCAACCTTATGCGCAATTGGCAAGGTAGCTGGTCAACGCGGCCTTCTCGGCAGAGTCGACAGAGAGCTTATAATAATACTTGACCTGCACCCATGCACGGACGTAGGTGCATACATAGCTCGCCAAAGGGGGGACCCAGGTCGCGGGATCTGCAAGAGATATTAACATGAAACTCCATCGAGTCAGAACGTCGATATGCACCTTGGTCACCTGGAGATTGATGAAAGCCAAGTAATGAGTCTCGCTTAGAAAAACATTGAGAATAAATAAATACCTTTGGCTTGGTTCAAGCTGCAAGTCAGCGAAGATATCAGTCCATATATCATGCACGACGACGCTCTTTGACTTACTTGTCAGTGACAGCAATGAGCTGCGGGCGAGTGAGGTCGTTAGCGAAGACCTCACGCTGGGCGGTGGTCCACAGTCTAGCACCCGAAACCCATGCCTTGTAGAGCTCTCGTTAGCGGCTACCCAATGCTTCCTCCCGCTCTAGAAACGCACCTCCTTGAGCGGGACGAGATGATCCTGTTGTAGTCAACGATGTAAATACGACCTCATAAGAATAGGGAAGGTTCGAAGCTCGACGTACAATGTCGAGGTCACTGGCCAGAGTGGTGGGAACATTGTCATATGGTGATACCCAGTTGCCCGAGAGTGCCGAGCAGGCGGAATCAGTGACTACGTTGGTGCCGTCGCGCTTCAACACCGCTGAAGCTAGGAGTCAGCATACTCATACCCTGTTGAGTGCGCAGAACGTACTCTCCCTCGTGTTGCAGGTCCCGGACACTATAATTTGGTGAGATCGGGATACAGAACATGAAGGCACTCTACGAACCAGTGTGCCAGTGCGGGAAGAGGGCGCGGTCGTACGCAGGCGAGTTGTTTTCGACTTCAACAGTCACTATACCAAGCATCTGAGTGCATGAGGTTCGGTTATAGGCGTAATAGATACATACGAGAGGCTAAGTACGACCTGGCGGTGGCACCGCTCACCGGGGTGGGCAGCGCGCGGGGAACATTGAACGGGCTCGCAAAAGCGGAGGAGATCACGCTCAGGACGACAACGGGAAGGATCATCATCTTGGCTACGGGAAAGGAACGGCGTTCACTTGGAAACTGACGGCTCTTCACATACTTTATACCTCTACAGAAGGCTTAGAGGAAAGGTGAGATTAGATACCAATCTGAATGTGGGCGTGTGGAGGCCGTACCACATGCGTTCCACCTTGGCTTCCATCTACAGACGTGGCCGGCAGTGTGCTAGATGGTCCCATGCGAACAGGAAGACGGTCGTGCTGTTCCATGTGTTTCGAACCATTTACTTATGTAGTACTACCGCGTACGGTAACTCGTTGCTTGCTTGTTGCAGATAGGATTGATTTTCGGTTCCGACCGACGATTCGGACGAATAGCATGATGATGAATGATGTGGCCATATGGGCCTCTCGATTCTCAATGCTACTAATGGTACATAGTAAACGAGGGTGGTCGGCATCTATTATATTATGATGCCAAGAGCTGCCAAGGCCTCATCCTCATCTATACATGCTGTCAATTGTACGGCTTCACGTTTTTTTTTTTTCACATCCTTTTGTTTATTGACCTCTGGGCGAAGCCCATGTCGGTCCTAACTACTGAATACAATTATGGGGGCCCCTATGCCCCCTTTTTCCTGCACCTGTGGGTCTGCGAATGACCGCGTCGACGGGCCAAAACTCGATGCCCCCCGACGGCCCGAAGCCCTCGGCTTCGTTTTATTCGCCTCGCCCGACGCGTGAGGTGTACCGTGTCCAATCCAATGCTGTTAGCGTTCGTGGGGGACCGGCTTCACGTTTGTCAATGCAGCTTAACAGTAGTAGAACATTTGAAAGAAATACATACTGGGCGCGGTTGATCTTGAAGAGACAAGACACGCTCAAGAGCGCAAGGGAAGTTAACTGATGAGTCGGGTACTGTTGCTGCCAACTCGCTGACGCTGGTCTTCTGTCCAGGTAAGTAATTCATGTGCCATAAGGTGCGGATATCAGATAGGCATTCTTCGAAGCGTAAAAGCATGGGGAACGGTTGAATGAAAAGAAAGGATAATATTTCAAATCACCATAGTTCGACGTGTATGGGGCGGGGTCAACTAGATCAGATACTTAGCTTGGAGGGTTAAAATCCGTGTTTTCCGAATGCTTGGCCTCGGGCCGTCATCGTTCCTCGCGGGCCGAGAGATCGTGAAGCCGCCTCAGAAGCGTAAAGTATCAGATGAACACGCTGCGCAGAGTCTACGCCAAAGGACTGATTGTGGCGCCGACAGTCGTCACATATGAGACGAAGAAGACGTACCGCAGAGCGGTGGCACCATTCGTCTTGGATGAAGCGCAAGGCTCGAGTCTATGGAAACAAAATGAAGTCGGTCGAGAGGACACGGAACACTCAGACAACTTCAGTATCTGTAATCTGCACTGTAATCTGCAACTAGGAAGAGGTTGAGAGGACTCGAATATGGATAGTATAATCGAGTAGCTTCATATCTTTCAGGGACACAACCAAACCACGATTCGATGATGTCGATCATCTGTAAGCTATCTCAGCGCAGGTTCAAGGAGTATTCGTTGTATGTACAAACCTCATTGCTTGTTGTCCATCGCCCAATTACTGAAAGGTAAAAAAAGCACGACGCATGTTATTAGAACCGACTATCTAATGACAACTTCGGTCCACGTACATCTTGTTGTTATTACCAGTCTAAAGGTCAATTATGATATGCTTATTCCCATAATAAAGATAATCAGATCCAGTTGGATGTCATAAAGAGCTCTTGCCGATAGAAAAACATAACTGTGTATGGATCATACAATCCATACATTTAGAGCCTAAGTATACCGAAAATGTTTGTAAATCAGGCCCACAGTCTCATATATCAGAGCGCACCTTGTTAAAATCTGGGACGTCGGTAATGTCGACGAGGTAGACCGCAAAATTCGGGACCGCCGTAGAGTCTCGTCCATCGTCATGCACTGAGTGTCGCAGTCATGTCCAAATCACACAGTCTTCTTCAGACTCGATAGCCTCGTCAAGTCATCATCCGGACGGAAGGTGGCAGGCTGAGGAAACTCGACGTGGTGGATGATTGAACGCAAGAGAGCGGAGTTGCTGACCAGTGTTCTACCACGTGACTGACGTACCCCAAAAGAGCGCCAAATTTAAAAGTAAAAAGAGCACGCACGAGCGACCAGTGGCAGTTATTTCCTCTGAGTCTTAGCATTCCCTCTTTGAACTGGCACACATCAGTCTCTGTGCACATCATGTCTTCCTCTCCAACCTTCCTCACACTTCCACCAAAAATCAGGCTGAAAATCTACATCTTCGCCGATCTCGAAGTTCTTCTGCCCCATCAGTCTCAGTAATGAAGGCTCAGGGAAGGCTTATCGAGAACAATGGACTACGCCAGGAACTCCGTGGGATCCCTTTATTGCGATTACAGGACCAAAGTAAGAAATCTCAGACGAGCTTTTCACGAGTGACACAGGAAAAAACGAATGCATCGAGCGGATTCCAGTGCAGAAACGGCTCATGGTGGGCTTTTCGGGGAGGGAAGATTAAAGAGAAATATGAATATCTGTACTTTTACCATACAATGCCTCGATTGAATATAGTGTAGGTGGTCGCCGCTGGATCTATTCTCGTTGCTAAGTACTAGGCGCTCGCGCGATCTGGTACTCTGAAACGTTCAGCTTGAAACAATTAGCGTGGCTATAGATTCGTCGAGAGCCCACGAGTCGGAGAGGATTTGGTACTACTACAAGACGCTTTCCCCTCCAGCAAGACACAGACGTGTACGCTAATCACCCCCGGGTGTTGTACTGCTGTTGTCCGATTTTACGTTCAATATTTGATCATCCTACTAACGCAGCTACCTCGCGCCATTGCCAGTCGACCCCATCCGCGACGGGTAAAGGCCAAATATATCATATCTGTAGTAGATAGTTGCCTCTAAATACTATCTACTGTCGATCATACTAACCAGAGCCATCCAATTTCAGGATCATCCAAGTCTGCTGATATCGTCCCTGGCAAGTCAACACATATGGTTTCACCAGCCAAATGAATTGTAGAGAGAGTAGAGTAGCCATCGACCAAGGGAGAGAGTGGACCACTCGGGAAAAGCGGGCACTGGGGCAAGAAGCTCCACCCAGCGATCGTTCTGGATGGACAAACCGGAACCCCGGAAATATCTCCAGCTCTCGAAACTCCAGCAATCATTGGCGCGTACCTGGAAGTTCTGAGTATTGATAGTTCGTTTATAAATTCATTGTGACGTACCCAATTTCCCAAACTATCTACATACCTCTCAACCCAGGAGTCGATGGGTTCGCTCCATCGCGGTAAATCCCTGGCAGTTTCCAGGAACGATTGGGCAAGTCCGCGGTGCATCTCATCTATGTAATGCATGGCTCCCTGGACGTCGACATCTTCTTGAAGCATGATAAGTGTCACGATGTTGTGGGTATCATCACCGCGCGCTTGTTCGACATTGTAAGAACAAATATCCTACGCGATGCACAAGATGAGAGATTGCGTGCGAGCTCCGCAACTGAGCATGACTTACGTTTCCTAGGATGAGCATATCGATGCATAGGTCCGTCAAAGTCTGAAGAATTGGGTGATTAAAAACATCATCGGGAAGTTCCACATCGTGTTCCAACAAAGCAAAGCAAGGTTTGGCACCAATATTTTCGCGCCTCATCGATAGATAGCTATGAACTGTCCTGTAGACGCCGTGATCTCGATCATCGGCCTGTAGAACGACCGATTGTGTATAGGAGTGAAAAGTATCCAGGAAACGCTTTTGGCAGGTCGGTCCTAGGGTTTTCAGGGCATTGATCCAAAATCTGGGTATCGCTATGTAAGTCAAGCACTCAAAAGGTCAGTTGCATATCGTACGATCTTGTAATTTCTCCTATGAGGGGCTCGCCCTGTGGCCGATCTTTGGTGGGATTTCTGAGCGCATCCATTATAGTATCAGCCCAGGCCTGAACGGAGGTGGCGTCCATGTTGTCGGAGTATTCATCTAGTACCTGGAAGGTCTGTGTGTACGTCTGCAAAAACAAGGAACAGTGGTGCAGCGTACAAAGAATAAATTCATTAAGTCACAGGCGATCCTGAGTGGTGCTAGGACAGGATCATGGCTCTGATAACGAACGATTAGAGTAGAGAGTAACCTTTATCAAAGGACGGATACGCCAATGAGGCTAGAAGGTCTGGCAGATGTGGAGTTAAATAGACATCATCTACAACAATCGCTCCAAGCACTCACTAAAGTCGCACATATTGAAAGCCTTCTGTGACTTGGGACTGAATGCGTGGAACGATTCTAACCAAGCTGCTGACTCTGACTTTGCGGATGAATAATGAGGATTCAAAGAACGCATCCAAGGCCAAGAAGACAGAGTGTCAGGGAGGCGGAATCCATTCGGCATGGTGCAACGGTCCACGTTGGATGAAGACTTTCTTTGAGGTATCCTGGTCATAAAATACGATGTTCTTCAATTATTTATATTGACCGATTGGCCCCAACAGACACGAATACCAAAATTGATGCGGGAGTGGACGTGCCCAGACACAGTTCGATTGATTTTCTCCTTTCTCTCCTCCTTGTTTCATCAGAAGGAGGCTTGTGGACGCCAGCCGCTGATGAACACACGTTAAGTCTGCATCGCGGTCATTTCTGGTGGAACGCCCAAGGAACGCCCAGCGACATGTCATCAATCTAAACAAAGCACAGCTGCGTCGAAGGGTCTTTTTGTTGTGAAAATATGGAGACATGAGATCTGTCGTGAAGTTGGTGACAAGGGAGCGACGTACGGCATATGTCCCTATGCTTCGTCTGGTTTGCTTGTTTCAACGCCGTTGATCGAGCGGCTGGTGGGTGCTGAGTTGGTGCTAAGTTTGGGGTGTTGCCCATTTTTCTGCTTTCAGTAAAGAAAGATGGATTGACCTACAACGATCGAACGGATCTGGAAGGGCTAAATGAATACACTGATACCGCCGCCCACACGCTTCGAAGAGAGAATGTTGATGGCTTTTATGAGAACAGTTTGTCCCGCGAAGTCGTCAACCTACGGCTGATGGCCCCATACCTCATATTGAGGCCGAGACCACATTCCGATAGACCGTTTTACATAACGCCAGACTCAGTGATAGAGAGCTGCCCCAGACTAGGAAGCACAGTGATGTTGGCAATTCCATCGGATGGAGTCCACTTTCCTGAGAAATCGGAATTAAGTACTGGCAGGCGTAGGAGTCCAATGATACTGATCTACATGCAAACGAAAAAGATCAGCCAAGCACTCGGGTAGAACTGAAGTAAGAATAGTATATTTCTTCCGCCGCTCGTAGGTTGGTAACTGGAAGACTTGTGGAAGACAAGTAGTGCTTGAAAGCATCGCAGTCCACGGGTGGCGCTTCTATGAGTCGCGTGGGAATTCCTCATACAATCATTCTATCACAGGCGAGTGATGAGGATGATCTGAGTTGACATCAAACTTGCACACTGGAACGAACAACTGAAGCAGGATCAGCTGCGTATGAGCGGATTGGAAAAAAGGTGTGCAGCCTGCAGTTCAACACGAAATCTCATATTGCAGATTGTTGTATCATTTCGAACCCCATGAGTATCGGAACACCTAACGTGAACACCCACTGAGATCAAACCCACCAAAATGGTCGCCCTTGCCCTTGCCCAATCCGATCATCACCATTGCACAGGTATACGCCAACCTAGGAGCATGTTTTTTAAGGAACAATTTTCACATGTTCGTCCAATTCTGTATTCCTAAGGTATTTCTTCATGTTTGACTCGTCGTGTCTGATCGTTCTCGAAGACACCTATCCTTGCTGACTGTTCAGAACAAATTTTGGACTTCCCAACGGTAATAGCAACGGAGCTTTTCGTGATGCGAGTAACTTCCTCCTGGAAACAACTCAGTACGACTTCGGTAACTCGAATGGGGTTCGTGGCATGAACTGAATCTACTTGGAAGGCAAGTATCATTCCATCGGAGATTCCATACCAACTGATTGTCTACCTTGAATTTTCAGTACATAATATCTAGCATGAAATACTCGCCTGTCCCCTTCGTGCTAAGTAATACATTATTTAAAGCAATCAAAGAGGAAGAACAAGGACTTCGTTCTTCCCCCAATTCTGCTCGAAACGTAACCCCATAACCGAAACCATGCTCTGGATAATTTTGTGCTCCGTTTGTTCTCTTGTGTGTATGCGATACTACTACCGGCTGTCCAACAAGTCGCTCCCACCCGGACCTAAGAAGTTTCCCTTCATTGGCAATTTATTGCAGATCCCTCAAGAGGATGCCTGGTTGACGTTCTCGAAATGGAGCCAACAATATGGTATTCGTTTGAGCCCTCTTATTGGACACCGATGCTCAACTACTATTCAGGTCCTGTCCTGTACCTCAACCTCGCTGGGCAGCCGGTCATTATCTTAAGCACGGCTGCCGCCGCCTATGATCTTCTGACCCGCCGCGCCAACATCTACTCTGACAGGCCATTGGTCTATGTTGCTGGAAAGTTGTTGTCAGGCGGTCGTGCTCTGCCATTCCTCGAATACGGAAATCTTTGGAGGCGCTTACGCAAAGCAGCCCATGAACGACTCTACAAGACTGCCTGTCCAAACTATCATTCCATACAGAGTCATGAAGCCGTGCTGCTTGTCGAAGGGTTCCTTAAACAGTCGAAGTCTTGGCTGAATCATGTCGACAGGTAAATGTTTACAATTCGGGTCACATGCAAATTCCTGATGATGATTACTTTAGAACAGCTGCATCACTCATAATGGGAGCAGTTTATGGCTTATCACCACTGACCTCGACCGAGGATCCTTCGGTTCGGGCTGTCAGGGACCACACAAAGCGCATCTCTTATGCTGTTTATCCTGGGGCCTATCTAGTCGAAATATTTGCCTGGATGCGTTTTATCCCGAGTTGGGCTGCGAGGTGGAAACGCGAAGCAGAAGCATGGGGCAAAGTAGACTCTCAAATGTTTACGCACCTATACTCAGACACCCACAGCCGTCAGGTCTGCCCGGTCATCTCACACCCGTATAGAAATTAATATTTGATCAGATGCAATCTACAACAAGCCGCCCCTTTGCCACTGGGTTAGAGGATCCTCAGGCCGAGAAGGATCGTCTCACGCCAGTTGAATCAGCGTGGCTTTGTTCGACCATGTAGTAAGTGCCTCTATCTTACTGGTCACTCAAAAAAGTAATGTTTGTTTCTGCCAGTGGAGCTGGAGCTGAAACAGTGGGTGTCATCAGCGCACTCCATGTTGTAATACTTACTCTGATTCCACGTATCAGACGTCTGGTACCTTGGAATGGTTTGTATTGGCTATGGTATTGCATCCAGAATTCCAGCGCAAAGCACAGGAGGAATTGGACTCTATTGTTGGACGAACCAGACTGCCGACATTTGAAGATCGTGCTCACTTGCCCTATGTGCGAGCCATTGTAAAGGAAGTGCTTCGCTGGCGTCCGGTCGTTCCGTTAGGTGAGCTACTAGAACTATGCGCCCTTGTTCCTACACAGATGGTCTATGCAATAGGCCTTCCACACAGGCTTATGGAGGTGTGTTAGCAGATATCTATCTCGGTTCGTAAATCTGAACCCATTGATAGGACGATTATTACAACGGGCATTTTATCCCGCAGGGAACCATGATCTTGGCTAATGTCTGGTGAGTCGCCTTCAAGTCCTTGTTGAGACATTAGGCTGATGTACACGTAATGAAAGGGATATAAATCACGACCGCAGTATTTTTGGCTCTGACGCGGACGATTTTAACCCTGATCGCCACATGGACGAGAACGGCGCACTTAAAACCGTCCCGACTGATATGTTAGAAGACGCTCACGGCACATTCGGCTTTGGTAGAAGGTGCGTAATCCTGGAAGAAATCCGACCTTGTTTTTCTCAGTAGAACCACTTCAGAATCTGCGTCGGAAGGCATCTGGCCAATGACTCTCTCTACATCACCATGGCTCGGATTCTGTGGGCATGTTCCATATCCCCTGCTCTTGATGGGTATGGAAACCCGATCCTTCCATCAGACTATGATCACGTCCTTGCGGGGGTTGCATTGTGAGGACATTGCCTTGTCGAGTCTGGTTCTTCGTCAACTGAAACTGATTATGCAGCCACCCGAAACCCTTCGAATCCGTGTTCAAGCCAAGGTTTTCCGATGTATCTCAGATCCTGTCAGATGCTGTAGAGTTGGAATAGGCAGAGATCTGTGCATTCGATGCTAAGACTCAATTAAGGTAAATAGTACGGCGATGTAAACTCGAAGACAAATGTAGTTCTGTCAAGCGACCTGGCTTTTAGATGCAGCCTCTGGCAGATTCACGAATATGTTTACTGCATAGAACAAGAGACGAAACACAATCATTATGTAGAACCGTCGTTCAACGATACATGATGATACCAGTTATGAAGTGATCAGAAATATTCCGGCGGCTTGGGACTGCAGGATCAAATCAGCTCAAATCCCTTTCATATCTTGGCCAACGCGACAAGCCAACCTAGGCATGCCTATAGTCCTAGTGCATATACCAGAAAGTTGAATTTTCTTATCTTATCTTGTTTTGAGACATTTGGCCCTAGCTCATTTCACATCCGATATAGTATGTCTTTGTCGCGTGGAGCATCGGTCGCTGTCACGGCACAAACCATATGTACTTATCTGAAAGTCGTTCAACTTTCTCGGACGAATATCGATACTTACACGAACTTCCGACATGTAAGGAACTCCCAACAGCTTCTACTCGGCGCGCTCTAGATCTACAAACCACTGCTAGGCTATTTTTTGTTCTTGATTGATCTCATCGGAAGACGTCGAAGGATTTACAGTCAGTATGTACTTCTATCAGTCTGTTCCTACTTTGGCTGCCTATGCATCATTTTGAGCCTGACGTCAACTCCCCATGAAAGGAACAGATGTTTCACCATGATGGGTCCACCAGGTGTGTTATCAAGTACGAAGGGATCTTTACAAGGACCTTTATATTATGCTGGCGTCCCTTTCCCTTGCAAAAATGCAATTACTGAAGAACCAAGCCGTTGCGCAGGCCCATGGAACCCTCCTGCCCCAAATACCCGAAGACCGTCCAAGCCCCGTAGATTTAACGGAAAGTAGTACGCATAGCATGTCTAGCTGACTTCTCATGGACCTGACCAAATTCTTACTACGACAGACGCAACCGGCCATTCAGGCATCCTGAGCGCCCTTGACATATTCGTTCATGACGATATATCCGTCAGAAATACTTTACAGCAGACTTATTCCATTCTCAGTACTCTTCCGCCAGCATGGCCTCTGAAACATAGGGCGTTATTTGTTCTTTTTGGGCTAGGCCCTCGATTACAGTGCCCCTTCTCTTCCGTCCACCAAGGCTTCCTGTCTCAGGCCCGCAAATACCCCGATGCTGTGGCCGTTGAACATCTTGGAGAAATCATTTCTTTTTTCGAATTGGATCGGATCTCAACGTACTTGGCGAAAGTCCTCCAACAGAAAGGCTGTCGCCCTGGCGCAAGAGTCTGTTTACTTGTCCAGCGCTCTATAGCCATGGTCGCTGGTATCCTGGCGATTCTAAAGTCAGGGGCCGCATATGTCCCTTTGGATGGGGCCATCGTAACGGATTCGACATTTCGTTTCGTCCTACAAGACTCGAATGCAGCCATTGTCATGTTCTGTCAACCGTTTGGCTGGAGGGTTCCTTGCAGCATTCAGAGCATATGCCTAGAAAGTGCGATTCTGGAGTGCAACATCACTCAGACCCCCCTCATTCCGCCAATTATGCCGTCGTCGGGGTACGAGAATGACGAGGCGTATGTCATCTATACATCTGGTATGTGCTTATGGAATCTTCACAGTCGACGACGTAATTCATTCTTGCCAAGGTACAACTGGAAAGCCTAAAGGTGTCAGTGTCAGTCACAGGAACCTAACGAACTGTGAGATCTTTCAAACGCTCTCAGTATTTTTTTAACAATCCCTCCATCAGTGTTATCTGTGTTCCCCGGAAAGCTGGAAATGAAACCAGGGTTGAGAGTAGGACAGACCTTGAACGTCGCGTTCGACATGTGCGCATGGGAGGTGCTGGGCTCCCTTATGAACGGTTGCACGCTTTGCATTAGGGGGTCGTCTAAAGATCATTGGAGGCGCATCCTGATGTCCATAGACATCCTCATCACGACTCCATCTATCCTTCAAATGTATGAGCCATGTGACTTTCGCAACATCCAATGTATAGCGACAGCGGGAGAGCCGTGCCCTCAGGCCTTGGCTGACAGGTGGTGTTTAACTGCCAGCTTTTTTAACTCTTGTGGCCCAACAGAGGTACGCGGGAAATTTCTACCGACGAATGTTTACCCATTTTTGTTTACAGACTACTATCGTCAACACTGTGCACAAGCATCAGATTGGTGACGCAAATACGATCGGACGCCCGACTCCCAATAACTCCGTCTATATCCTGGACGAGAATCGACAGCCTACGGCAATTGGAGCCGCAGGTACGATGTGGGCCTCTGGCGCAGGGCTGTCAAATGGGTATCTCAACCTACATGATTTGACGGCGCAGAAATTTGTTCTTGATCCGTTCAAAACCGATGGGTATTCCAAGTGCTCTCCGTTATGGCAACGATCACATAATGAACAACAGATCACTCATGTTCAACACGGGAGACTTGGCTTGTTGGACGGAGAATGGTGAGCTTCAACATCTCGGACGCATCGATGATCAAGTCAAGGTTAAGGTATGTTCGAAACCGATCATGCGTCTTTCATTACTGAGCTGTAATTCAGGGATTCCGCGTCGAGCTAGATGGTGTCGCATCGACCATCCAGAGCCACCCCAAAGTGAAATCGGCGACTGTTTTACAAATACAGACGTCGTTGTGGGCGTTCGTCTCTCCTGCTGAGATTGATCCACAGGAGATCCACAATATGGCCTCATCGATCTTGCCATATTATGCGCTCCCTTGTACCTACGTACTTGTTGAGCAGATGCCGATAACGAGGTGTGAGAATTCTAGTCGTTTCCATGTAGATTTCTGATATTTGTTTAACAGCAACGGCAAGGTGGACAAGACTGCCTTGCGATCACACGCCTCTACCTTGTCCCCGAAGCCTCAAGCCAACGAGCTCTTTACGTGGAAGAGTGGGTATAAGTGAATGAAGGACACACGTACATCGATATCAGTCGCGAATGTCGAGTTATTGGCCAGTTTTCCTGGTCGTGTTCTTAGCCACAGTGTCGCTTCCTTTCCCTATTTGTATTACTTGCTAGACTGGTTGGACGGATCTTTTATATATACAAGAACTATCATTGATGTATGTCAGTCGTTGCCAAAATATGAGAAGATTACACAAAGGGCTTTTGGGTATGTAGGTCGAGTCAGTGCGTTCATGGCGAGTTCGACACCCTGCCTCTTGAAATGGCAAACCAACCCGCGCGACTACGTATATCAAAATGGCGATGGGTTGCCTACGCCTGTAATACGGATCCCACTTGGTCCTTTTCGCTGCCACTGGTTGAATATCAGTCAGTATGTTTATTTAACAAGCGCCCGTGGCGTATTCGTTGTGCGTCAGTTTCAAATAAACGGACTATGCTAGTACAACGATGGCTAGAACCAGTACTCAACCTATTTACCTACGAGCGTCCTCAAGAAGTTACGAGACTCGCCAAGAACCTACGTATCGCATCATTTCGATCAACCCAGAAATCCACTCAACCACTCTGAGATATCTCCAAGCGCATTGCTGCGCTGAGGTTCGAAGAAGGCAAAAGAGGTGAAACCGTGAATGGCATCAGGGTATTCGAGATACCGAACAGAGTCGCTTCCGATGTCACTGGCGAGGCGGTCACGGAATGTGATCATTGGATCGAGAGTCTGCTCTGCATCTCCGGCAACGATGCATGTGCGAGGAAATTTGCTGAAAAGGCCACGATAGTCGACGAGAGACAGTGATGCTGGGGAGAGGTAGGGATTGACGGCAAGCTCCGTTTCTAGAAGAGCACCACGCAGTGCACGTGCAGTGTACCCCGACTCGAGAATAACATTGACGATGTCACTGGGAAGATTTCGTTTCATAGATGATACTGGACTTTTATCATGGGTCCCGGCCCAATCAAGAGTCGGTGAGATGAGCAGGAGACCTCCGGGTACAGGGAGGCCAGGTATATTGGACTGGGAAAGATACAAGATGAGGGCGACAGCAATATGTCCCCCTGAGGAGGAACCTTGAATGATGATGTTTTCGGGGGCGAAGCCGAGATCGTCAATGAGGTATTTATACCCTGCAATACCGTCGAGGAGGCTAGCAGGGAAAGGGTTCGCGACCTGGAATGGGAGGGCAGAACTGAGACGGTATTCTAGGGCGAATGCCCTCTCGACGACGCTAGTCTTTTCGAGTATAATGGGTAAGATCGGAGCAGTATCTGCACGAGGGTTGGCGGAGCCAGACTAAAGCAAAATGGTGTCAGGCAGCATCCGAAAACCTAGTGAAAAAGACTTACAACGTGACCACCACCTATCAAGCGACAAGATCATGTTGAGATGACAATTCGCACAGTGGAGGAAAGGGAGATGAACGTACCATGGAAATAATATATAACTCGTTCATTTGTTGCGGCGCGTTGAGCGTGGCGCCCATTACCATCGCGTTTTCCGTACCAGTAGCCTGAGATTGTTTCCGCTTTGATGTTATTCTTCTGAGCAGCAGAAGCTACATTCCCAACAATGCACTCCTGCGATATTCCTTTGACCCAAACAAAACCAAGCCCGTCGGAAGATTTCGAAGCCTCGTTAGGGTCAGGCCCGCTGCCAAGACCCACGTTGTACATGATATCGACCGCGGATTGTAAGCCCCGAACGATGACCGTACGGCCGAGCGACCATGAGCGACGAGGCCTCTTGGATGGAATCAGTGAGGACACCACCCAAAAAGGCAGGCGAACGAATAATATGGAGGTAACAGTGAAAATTAGATACAGGGTCTTGAGAGGCTGATTTCTGAAGGTAAATGCCATGTCGAACAGTAGCGTTCAAGATACCTGGTCGGGAGGTGAACTGTAGTCTTAAGGAAGCAACGAGGAAGTAAAGGGGTGGCTGTACCTCTGTCTTCTATCCGGGTCATCGCCGGACACCCCAGTGTTGGGCCTGATATCACAAGAATCAGAACATTCCTCCTGATCTCGCACCATAGCGCGCTGAGCGCTTCTAATAAGGCTAGTCGAACCAAGGTCGAACCGTCGAAGCATGTTCAAGTTGGTAGGGAAAGTAAACTTCGAGTCCCACGCTGTCCCACGCACCTCTAAATCATCGATTCAAATGTCAGCCAAATCGTTGAAGCGCTCGAGTCGGTTCAAGGTTGTGGAGCCTCAGTCTGCAATTCGCTGGCAATTTTATCTTCACATCGCCATCTTTCAAGCTTCCATCTGTCTGATTCTTACGTGTGTTCGAAACAGCAGACCTTTGGTCCACAACTGCTCTTTTTCGCGTTTGGATCAAATTGATACCTCTTGACTAGCTTGACTCTTGAGGCCTGAGGCTTGAGCTGGGCTTTTTCGGTTTACGCGGACAGCCAGTGCCGATCACTGTCGGGCTAATGCTTCACCAATTACCTAGTAGGACGCCATCGATGTAGGGCTGACGACCTGTGGTCCCAAATACTCTAGAAAATGCCGTTGTCGCGTCGGCTTCAAGATATGAAGGTGCGTCAAAAAGTCAGCTTCGTTCTCAAACTCGCCGGCCATACTAACTTAGATTGACAATATGACATAACGAGTTGTCGTGATTCGAGAATTTGCGAATATGATTTCCCTTCGCCCTCGGCAATGGCAGTGCGAGTGTGTTCGTGTGAGCTTTGCTATTTAAAACGCGCTGGTGATCTACCTGCCTATCAGCGGTCACCTGCAATTACCTGTGTATCAGCGATCTCCATCGTGTTTGGGATCGTTCTATTCTGTCTTAGATCGGATTTCGTGTCGAATGGAGGCTTCATACAAATGTAATCCTGGTTGAAGTTTGATACCGGCCGACTGTGAGCCGGGCGGTGTGTCCAACGTCCAATAATTTCAGATAAGTGGCTGCCTTGATTCGTGCGGTTGCTCACTGGGGGAACAAGTGAAGCTGTTGCCAACGTCTGCAAGGTTGGAAGTGGACTTCGTTACACCAACATATATATATAACAACGATAGACTAAAGCGCTAAAAAACAGAGTTTTCCTATCTGGTATCCAGGCTGAGCGGACACAATCGAGAGTCCCAGTCATTCAGAATTACTACTTCATGATAGACGTGAAAAATCGAGCACAGCTGAGAACCTGGAGGACGTACAACGTTTGACACATATGTTCCGCCTTTCTTTAAGTCACTCAAGGAGGCCATGGGGTAATCGTCTCCTTCGGTGAATGTACCAGTTGTATGGGAGACGTTGATTTGATCCCGGGGCCTGAACCTGGTATTAACAGTTGTGGATACAGTACCACTGGCACTGGTCGTCTTCTGATCACCATGTGTCAACCCCAAGCCAACACGAGCTATCAGTAGGAGGGGAGTCAGTGTCTGGAGAAAGTGAAATTTAATGTTAAGGGGCCACTGAAAGATAAATCAATAAGCTTACGGCCACCTGCGTCAAGGGATCCAAGCCAACGAATGCGATCAAGCTGTGTCCACTGACGTCCACGATGTATAGAGTGAGTGTTGCACACATAAGAATAGCTCCTGACTCGATGACTGTCCACATGGGTGCTTTAAGGCTCTGGGACCTATGAAGCTGGATCCTGCGTGCCTCCCTGTCCATCCACCAAAGTCTTCCAGCAATGGCAAGTGTGACCGATACATTAACAACGATATCGAGTGACCATGAGGCAAGTCCCCAATCCAGAACGGCCTTGGAGAAGGTGCTCGTAGGTAATTTAGCAATCTCGGAGGAAGTTACCCAGGCAGCACCTTGAAAAGCTCAATACATTTTCAAATTTAAGATAGAAGCATAACACGTACTCATATGAACAAATTCCACCACGAGCTTAAAAAAGTTGGAGTTAGTTCGATCCTCGAGATCGGAAAGAATGTTACTAACCGCAACAATTGTGATTGTCCAGTTATGATCCCAAACAATATAGAGTCTCCAAATCTAGAAGTAGTTATATAAGCTGGTGCGCAACCTGAGCATACCTCAAGCATACCAGGAGCAGATCTTGGGCGAATATCTACCAGAACAGATACGGCACTCGATTTAGAAATAATATAACGAGTTTATAGAGAGGTGAACTGACATTAAGACTGTAAACAATGGTTTTGGCAGTGGCCAGTGGGTCGTGTACGTTCCCAAAGTATATGTCGTGACCAAACGGCAGAGTAGAAAACGGCGGAGCGGTGAAAGCGCGGTGAAGTTGAAGGAACGACAACACGACGTGGGTGCACGACAATGCCCAAAGGCAACATGTAGAGGCCATTAAAATCCTGAAGAAATTTGCGCATCAGATGGACGTTCACTGAAGGCGAATGGTCAAAATACTCACACTGACAAGCCTTGACGACGAGTTGAGAGGATATAGATACAAGCGCCAAAAAGTACTGTACTGCGCACTAGAGTGAGCGTCTTTTTGGGCGACATGTTTGACACGACCTACTTCATTCCTGCAAGATAAATTGAGTCATGGAAATGTGAGTGGATGTGAAGTTAGTGACCCACCAAAGAGCATCGTTTCGACCCATATTCCCTCCATATACATTCTCCCCAAGGGCGGAATCTGGATGGTGGGATTGGCCATGGCGACTGAGTTCGATAAGGCTTCGTGATGCGATCCGTGTCTTGTACTTATAAGTACGGCAGGTAATTTATCTTGTTATCTTGTTATCTTGAGGCAGGCAACCACCACTGGACTTTTGCTCCACTGGGCACCTCAGTGTATCAACCGAGATCCTGGGATAGGGAAATCAGTTAAGAGCATGACAGGATTTCTCTTACCTTCGATTGATCCAGGTTTGAACTGGACGCATCTCTGTGGCTGCTTTGAATCTGAACTGGGTCGATATGTACTGTACTATTCTCCATCATTCTGTCAAACCTGTCCAAGTCAGCGTGGGAGTCGAGAGGACAGAACGCGGAGTTCTGATTTTTGTGAAGGCTTCTCGCACTCATGATTGATCTTGTACCCTTTATACCACGCCACACCACACAGGACGTTGATCAACAGATCTCCTGTTTTCCGGCCATGGCACGGAGCCACAACCTTCTAATTATAATGTTGCGCGTATTTAAACACTATACTGCGCACTTGCTCTCCATTCGTTGTACACTCACCCATCTGTGAACACCACCGTTAACATTATGGCCGAGCCTATGTGGATGTCTCCTCGACCCAATCAGTACTGCAGGTGCGTTGGTCTACCAATGGCTGTCACATCCAATTTAACGCGAATGTTTCTGTCGAAGACCCCTGCTTGGATCTGAAGCTTCGCTGGATATGCTTAGTCTCGTTATGGATGGGTGCGTTTATCCGAGCTGGCCGCTGTGTTCCATTAGTAGATGCTTTTAATTTCAGGACCGGAGAATGTTGCATGGGCGTAACTTTCAACACAACATTGTCAAATGACGACCTAGTCTCCCGTGTCAGTGAAGCGATAGCACGCCTCAGGTTGTTCCTAAATACATCACCGCTTTTCAGCCTCCGTTTAAAAGGGTTGTTTACCAGGTACCGGTGCCCTATCATAGCCGCGGCCATTGAAGGTGATAACAACCGTTCTTGGTTATATAAAGTCGCCCAGAATCATGCCGAAGTCTTGGAGTGGCTTCAAGAAGCGCTGCAAGTTCATCACCCGGCGCCCTCGACAGAGGATTTCATGTCAAACAGGAATCAGATTCGACTCCCTTATGCTGGTACTTCGCCCCTCTATATCGTATTTCATCTGCTGCTCGGAGACAAGGGTGAACATTCCCTCTTGTTTCACGGAACACACGCCCTCCTCGACGCTCCTGCTGTGATAGATGTCTTGCACATCCTATTTCAGGATATCGCAGACCCCTCATCCAATTCGTATTCCTCTTCCCTGCCCTGGGGTTCAGAGCATGCAAACCTTCCGGCGGGTCCCATCACATCGACTGGTGGCCTACATGAGAACTATAACGAAGAGTTTCCAGCTTTAATGCAAAGGCTTCAGAAATTTGCTCAAACTGAAACGGTGTGTGTAATGCTATTCTCTTGATGATATTCACTCAATTCTCACCGACAGCCTACTCTTGGTCTTCATCCACAGCGAAAAACGATCCTCACAGCCGGGAAGCCCACGCGTGTTCATCGTATCATAGAAGCTGATAGGTTTGCAGAGCTGAGGGCAGCAATCAAGCCTCTTGGATTTACTGTCACCAATCTCTTCGAAGCGGCAGTCGTTTTGTCGGTTTTCGAGTTTAACGGAGGTGTCGAAGCTATTGCAGGAGACCCGGGAGCGCATGTGAGCCTTTATCCCGCTGCGTAAGTTCTCCGCCGATAGTCGCGTGCAACGTACAACTCATATTTTGTCTGAAACCAGGATCGGTCTCAGAAAAGCGCTTGTGCCTCCACACAATACTCGAGCTCATTTTGTTTCCTTGTCTGCCAATGTCGCGCTCATTATACCCGCTGAGAAATTATATCATTTTCGAAGGCATGACCAGCTCCTCCACATAATGACTTCGCTGAAAGAACAGTAAGTGAACCTGACAGCCGTTGGATGTAAAATGACAATGATTTAGATATGCATCCTGGACCAGCAACCCACACCTGCCTTTGTTGGGCTCTGCCCCTTTACCAGCCCAGTTTCTCAATCCATATGCCGCTTTTATAACCAACATGGGTGTCATCGATGCCAGCCTTCCTTCGAAATGGCCACTTGGCTCCTCGGACACAGATAACATAGTCATAAAGGATCTTGTAGTCGGGCATAGAAATTCTGCTATGTATCGACCGTGAGTACACCAAAACATCAACTGCTTCGGTTAACCGACCTCTCTCTTCTGAGATAGCTTGGTGCACATATGGTCAATGCGCTCGGAGCTTCATCTTCAGGTGCAGGTGAGCCTTACATTAACAACTGACGCTGGCAGGACGGAAATCTGAGTATTTTTCAGTCCTGTGATATATGGGATGGCAAATATCTGGACGAATTTTTGGACAAGGTTGTTGAAGTCTCAGGCTCAATAATCTGACCTGCCCACAATTCCTATTTGACCGTATCGATGAGCGTTAGAGCCTGTAATGATATCTATATAGCTTTCGTAACCAGAGATTGTCCTGTGCTTAACCTCATTGACAGTAGCCGTTTGCTTGTATATGGCGTACGCCGGAACGACATCACTCGGAATACGGTCGTACTGCTGTGGACCATGTACTACAATGTTCTTGGTCAGTGTTAAGACGACTGACATCGTCTTTTTACCATGTGGAGCAATGAGATTTGCATTGATGACATGAGCTTCTGCATTCGACCAGGGGACCAGGGGCCTTAGTAGCCAATAAATAAACTACTGTATTGACAAAGCTTCGACCCGTCCTCAGTCAATTGTCCCGACATTCGATCTGCGTCAACTTTACGCAAAATGAGTCGGAGGCGCATCGAAGTTGCATCGAAGTAACGCAATACGCTGTGGTGCTCGGATCCGAATTCAGAAGGCCAAAACGCACCGTATTACCGATCACATTCTCCGCCTGCTCCGTTAAGCCTCCCACCGCCTTGCCGCCCATGACCATGTTTTGCGCTCCTATTGCCACTAGTCGGCCCTCTCTGCACAATCGGCAAAAGAAGTGGGAGAGTCCACCAACTACTGCACATCGTGTCAGTATATAATGAAAGGAAGGAGCCAAAGAGTCAAGACTGACGAGTGGGCACGATGATCATGAAGGGTGGTCACTTGCGGACGGGCGGATCGGGTATTATTTGGTCATGTTTTGCTGAGCCCAAGCTGAGGGTTGCAGGCTTGCAGCTTTTGTGCCCGAACTGCAAAGATGCGATGTTGTCCTGTTTCACCAATAATTCAATTCACTTACGTTAACTGCCAATCACGGTCACGGTAACGATAATCGTTCTTACACCTTCCAACTGCCTCTAAATCCGTCACGGCGGATGTCCTAAACTACCTCCGCCAGAATATCGATTCGCAAGTTCCTTACTAACCATGTGCTGTTCTCGGGGTTGGGGAGAAACAACCACCGATTGGCTCACAAGGTCTAGACAGATAGGCCACGTAAGAAGCTTCCATTATCTTGCTCTTGTAACGATAGGTATCTGGCTGACAAACCTTCTTGATTCTCATTCGTATAACAGTTTGCGATAGATGTTCTCGTTTTCCCGCACCCCTCTACCTGCAATGACAACGACTACCGTCGATCAACCTCGCTCGTTCCACAGTGAAGATGTTCCATATGCACTTCCAGTCAGTGTATCGTATTTCTGTCTATTCCTGAAACTTCATATTCCTTCAGAACGACGCCCCGGAATGGAAGAGGTAATGAGACGCATATACATAGCCGCTAATGCCTATCTTACCTTATATTCGACTAGATTGGATGACATGCACGAGGGGATGGATGCCTATCTTGGCCATAGACTTTCGTACGCGCCACTCGCAGAAAATACCAAGCAGATACTCGAGATCGGGTAAAGACTATCTCTATTTTCTGCCTAACACTGTGACCTTGTACTAATCATATAATAGGTGTGGTTCCGGCGCTTGGTAGGTTGTAAACCTGTATAACAAGCTCACATACTCAATAGACCACTTGAAAAGGGCGATTCAGGCCGCTCAAACCTATGCAGACGCCACAATAACTGCGATCGACATATCTCCACCACCTCCGCGCCCGCTCCCGAAGAATGTCAAATTCCAAAAACTGGACGTGACGGAGACCCTGCCATTTGAGCCTGCAAGCTTTGATATCGTACACGCACGCTTTATTCTCATACATGTCAGTTGATCGAGTTCCAACCTGCTTCCCGAGATTGTACTTATCTAGATTTGATTTAGTTGCCCAACTGGGAAGCCGTTCTCCAGCAGGCTATTTCGCTATTGAAGCCTGGTGGTTGGCTTCTCGTTGAGGACTCCGACCACGTTTTCTTTGATGAGAAAGGTGATATTGGACCATGCATCCAGCGATTCTACAATGTCTATCACGCATACATGAGAAGCCAGAACATTGATTATACCGTGGGCTCCAAGTTGGAGGCGACTTTAAATAACACTCTCCAATTCTCGTGAGTCCTTGGGTCGTCTACATTATCGGAAACGCTATATTGCAGAGACAGGGAAGTCAATGCCATCCAGATAAAATGCTGCGTTAACGGAAACAGTAAAGGTAAACTTTCTGATCACACCTCGCACCAAATTTAAGATTGAAAGCGCCTTCATAGACCCCAGGACTCGTGACATCGGTCTTAGGTTCGGAGCATCATTTCGTGCGGCATATCAGGTGCTTTCCCCCAAGCTCGTCGCTGCTGGTATATCACCGGAGCTGCACCAAGGGTTATTCGACGAATTCAATGATCCTGCAAGAAGCATTTACAATAGTATCTATATGACCTGGTCGAGAAAGAATGAAGGCACCACGTAGACACTTGGGGCGCTCTTCGCATACTAATAAACATGTTTTTAAGCCCTCTTGTCTTAAGCAGCTGGTTTGTACTCGGGCGCGAAATTGCTAGCAAGTGACAAGCCTTGAGGGTAGGCGAAGAGTGAGGCGACAGATAAATTAGTTAATGACGAGAGCGACTTAGAACAGGATCAGGATCAGAAGGAACCGCTAGTATATACATGCTGGAGTTCTATCCTATGTAAAAACTGACGGAGAGGTGTGTAGTTCCAGCTGCGCTGACAGACCTGCCAATTCATAGTCTGCCTCGTACGCCCTAGAAATACTTCAGTAGATGCTCCGATTGCCTGGCTAACTATCCATCGAAGACATCGAAGCGGGCATAACGGTATATGAGCGACATCTGGGATTAAGGCTATACGCGGGCTGTTGGTGGCTAGCGAGTTGATGAGTGGCGTGCTGGCCAAGTGTCCTTGATTAAGATAGATGGGACAGGGGACGGACGGATCGAACAAAACCACGACTGCAGAGGGCTGCCAGTCGCACCTCTCGGCCCTTACCACACAGATATCACGAATTTGAACACTGCTGGGGTTCAGGTGGAGGTAACACAGCCGGTCAACTATTGTTCATCACTATAGCGTAGTGAGGGGCGAACTATTACAGCATGGCATAAACCGAGCGCGTTGGGGGCGATAGAGCTGTGGGCGTCCGAATGAGCAAGCGAGGCTTTCAACAACAGTGTCAAGAAGCTCAGCGAAAATCTCGAGTGGACATCGCGTCCGAGTACGCAGCAACGGATCAATCACTGTTCTAGGAATAGAGGTAAACACGATAATCGATTAGCCACCAGACACTGGCAGGTGTTTCCAAACAAGTGTTCTAGCAGAACACAACTTGTTTGCGGCAATACCTCTAAATTAGAAGTACTG
>JABCKH010000044.1:0-57556 GCA_018851285.1 Lyophyllum semitale | reverse complement strand
GTCACAAAAGATGAATGTAATTGGCCCCGTCATGTGTATATCTGACAGGGTAGGAAGGGGAGAGGAGGTCCGAAAAAGCCATTTTCTGCCCCTGAGCAAGGAATCAGGTTCAGTAAAAATATACTGTGGGTCAGGACACGTACTAGAGATGTACTAGAGTACATTAGAAAAGGTCCGAAGGATATATGCTCATCCATACACTCAAACATGGAGGGAAAGCGAATATTATTGCTTAAGTCTGATGTATATACATATATTATATGGACAGGCAGAAGAAATGGTGGAAATAGCGAGCTCGCTGTGGGCAACGGCGAGCACGACGTAGCCGAGCGACGAGCGAGCGTGCCGTATATGGGTGGTGGCTGTGTGATGGCGCATCATATCAAAATCACGTGATCAAACGAATCTGAGTCTGCGTTAGCATCACGCGAATTTCGGGCGCTCGGTTCGAATCCTGGTCCTGCACTCATGGAAATGATATTACACAAACAAATTTTATTTATGTCCGACAAGGACACCCAAACAGTAGTAACTCAGCAATTTCCACTAGGATCTTGATACTCACTGCCTATCTTGGCTCGCCGACCCGCTCGAATCAGACTCGAACTCGTTTTCTGCTCACCACCGTCCGGTGGGATGCTTTATTGCTTACTACATGTTCCATTCTCCTAGCGGCGCATCCTCCTTACATCTCAGAAGATTGGCGGATCCCGTGGCCTTTAGCCTCCGTCTAAAAAGCTCAGGCGATATGATATGTATTGTCTCGTCGTTTCATTCCTTTCATTGTGGAGCGGGAGCTACGAGTTTCTCGATGGCGGTCTGCTCGCCTGCCGATTCTTCCTCGGTCTCTTTGAGGGTATGCATTTCCCCCCACAATATAATTCTAGTCCCTAACGAACATACACCAGGCGGCGCCCCATGCTCGCCCAATGTCACAAAGTTCCACGAGACGTGAGCTCATCGGATATGGGCTTGAGGGCGGGGCAGGCTCGCCGGAAGATGAAGATTTTCGCTCTGCGGGATAATGCGTTGAGATTGATTGGTCGTATTTTTAGACGTCGCATCTAACGTGTGATGTGTCTCAACAGCCTTCCCGTACCGCCTCAACCACCGCCCATGAACACGACCTTGAACACAAGTACAGCCTTATATAGCGCGTAGTTCTGGAGTTTCCTCACCAGGGCACCGTCAAGGGGGTCCATTTTATGTGCATGCTCAAGTACACATCGTCAGTTTCATCGAACAGTAATGACTATGGGAGCGATACGAGTGACGGCTCTGACCTTGTACGTCCTTACTTACCCATTCATGCCCACCACACCGGTGAAAGACGAACATCCTTATCTTACAGTTTGAAATACTTATGGGCTGCACCCCGGCTCCAGGGTGCCGTCAGCGGCGTCCTGTTCATGCACATACCAGACTATTCCCAGGTCGTCGGCTTCATCGACCAGGCCAAGTTTTACAACACGTCGGGAGGTCGGCTCTGATCTCGTACGTCCTTGCACTTTCTGTCCACCGCACCCGTCAAAGACCGACACGTTTACCTTGTAGTGCAAAATACTCATGGGCTGATGTACCCGAGCGCCCCCTCCGGCGGGTAACAATAACATCTGAATGACACATGTGCATCCCCCCTCCCCCCCTCCTTCTGAATCCTTACTCCATGCTCACCTCCCGTTCCTCTTCATAGGTTTATGTGCCGATTAACTTGTAGTGCTAGTAATTCACAAGTTCGATGCTGTACACTGCGCTCGCGATAGTAACAGCGGAAGATATGAGGAGGATCGTCTCTTGCTCGGGGCCAGGCTCGACGGGGAGTGAGGATCACAATGTTGGGAGCGTGCCAACGCTCCTGGGGGATCTTGTACGCAGAATGGGTCTGCAAGACATCAGATACACTTATAGGGGACAGACGTCCCAGCTCGTGAGGACGGTAGCTCGAGCAGGCTTTTTTCGCGTCAAGTTTGCCGAATCCTTCCTCAGCTTTTCTGGTGCTCGTAATAAATTTTTGATTATTGCCATCTGAAATAGTCCCATACCGCACCGATCACTTATACTTTGCGCTCATCCGTATGCGCTGATTGTTGGTATTTTTATGTTTGCACTGAAATTTGTAAGTATCGGCGTCTGGTTCCAATTGCACATGTTTTGTCTCCTATTACTTGCATATCATATTTTTTGGGTCAATCGCCAGGTCGTCTTCACCACAACTTCACCATGCACTTATCTCAAATATCGAAAGACGTGTTCGAATGCATAATCGACGAACTTTCGAACTATAATGATCCAGAAATCTTGCAACAATGCGCTCTTGTGTCCCACTCTTGGCTGGCCGCTGCTCGTAAGAAGCTGTTCTCGAAAATTGTACTCCTAATGCCCAGCAAAAACTACAAGCTATGTCAGCGGCTCTACCAAGTTCTTTCCGACAACCCGGATATCATACGCTATATCAAGATACTCGACATAAATGATTTCATTTATGACAAGCCGAACCAGGCGCTGGACGAAGCTCTCCCTCAACTACTCGAGCTAATCGCAGATTTTGGTCGACTGCAGAAGCTGATCTTCGTCACGGTTCTTCGTATACGTAGTGTCCCTGAGCTCCCTATCAACTTGCGTCAGGCGATAGGAAAGCTTGTCAAAACACCCAGGTTGGATACCATCCATCTCAATCCCTGGTGCCATTGCGACATCTCCCTCGAATCTGTTCTTACATCCCCTGCTCTGCGGTCTTTGAGCCTTTGCAACGGCGACCTATCTGCAGCGACTCGGAGCCACATCGATCCCGATCTTCCAGTTGCGGCATCATCATCATCACGGCGCGAGCTGGTGTTCCTCAAAATCGGTGATTCTTCCTCCAGCGGTCTAGTGCGGTATTTCACTGCTCCACACTCGACATATTCTATATCCAACATCTGTTCATTCGCTCTCCTGGGGTCGTCCACAGATACGATTGATGCTGCTGCACAAGCCATGACTGTTGCTGGTCCAAGAATCGAATGCTTTACCTGGGAATATCCAGAGTACAGAACCAGTGCGTGCATTTTTATTCCATTCGATCGTAGGATCTAAGTTCCAACTTTTCGCAGAAACTTCAAAGTATTCCGCCCTCAAACTTCGGCTCCTGACTGGTCTCCGCACGCTCATAATCTACAACAGTGATTTTGACGCTCTCTTCTCAGAAACGCTTCATGACCTCATTATTGAATGTGGCCAATCTAAACCCGAGCATGTTTCTGTGCTGATCAAATGTGGCTACCATGATTACCCATACAACGTCTCTGAGTGCCTTGGTGGGGAATTAGAGGAAGCGAAGATGGACCAGATGCTCGCCTCGGCGTTTAGCAAGTGCTCGCACCTAGTGCGTGTGACAGTGTGGATGTTCGTGAGGGTCCTAGAGGACATTAATTTAGACCCTGCGGGAAATGATGTGCGGTCGTTATTCAAGAAGTGGTTCCCGCTCACGAGTGCTCGGATTGAAGGAGGGATTACAGGAGAGATTGGTAGGTACCCAGAGAGCGCTGCTGTAGGCACTCTACTCGTGGCCCACTCTCACAGGCATCAACTGAATAAAAATGTGGTGACGCACTTTCGAACGAGGCCCTAAGCTGGTGAAATGCCACTGCTAGGGTAGCATCAGCTGAGGTCTGGATCTGAGTGACTCACCGGGCAATTTACAGAGCACATGGCATAGTAAATGGCTGGAACCACAGAATCTCGGGGGCACGAACATCAACAATTTGTAAGACGGAAGCGCGGATGCGGATCTACGATTCTGCTAGCTCGGGAATGCTAGAGTGATGCGACAAGTGCACCATCGCGCAGTATATGGAAGGAAGTTCAGTCGCAGCATATTGTGAGTAGAAAACTAAAAAAGAATGTGATGAAACAGATACGATTAAGATCTCCGATACCGAAAAAACACTGGGAGGAGCAGCAACATCGGCACCAAGTCATTGGAGATAACTCTTAACCCGCGAGCCAGAGAACGTCACAGGTACTTGCTTATGTTCCGCATCTCCAACTTACTACCAGGGTAATCTCGAGAGGCATAATGTTGATTCTGCAAAGACGACCGACGAGGGCACAAATCGCTCAAGACGAAGCAGCCGCCTGCGAAGTAGAGGGGTACCACCGCCTGGCGACAAGTTCAAGTTCCTCGCTCGTCGCCCTTCCTGCTCCATCTCTGCGTTCTTACGAGGCTTCTTGTGCGTGGACCTCCAGACCTATGAAAGCGCATACCATTAGCACGATCGATCCCGTCATGAGGTTTGGGATGAGAGGCACATACCTCAGCCTCTGCATGTTTGGTTCGTTGTGTACCGTAGGTCGTACTCTAGTGACAATCTGTGGAAGGGCCGCGGTTAGGGTTTATTGTTCTAGGTTGTCGGTATACATACTGCAATGGAAAGGCGTGAGTACACAGCGAAAAAGAATTTACAAAATGTGGGACAGAATGCAGCCTGGGCAAGTATTGCGCCCTGAGTATAAGCTGCATGCCCAGCAGCGTGTCCGTACAGATAACCTGTGTACCGTGCCGGGGTGTCAAGAAACAGGCGACCGTCTCGCCCCAAAAGGCACTTACGATTGAGCAGGGATCTGCCCCCACACGGAGTATCTGCTGGGGAGAGGAGTTAGCACGGCTGAGAAAAAGGTGGAGAAGGGACGGGAAATGCACCCTTGATGGCGCTGACGGAGGGATGCCCAGATGGTTCGGCGTCGTCCACTTAGAGGTGTTGTACTTGTGTGCATGCCACGGATGGGCCCGTCCTCCAAAAGCCCAACCCGTTCTCCGATCTCCACTTCCCACCTCTCTAGCGTCGTTATTGACCATTCAGATTTCCTCCTATGTTCTTGCTTCAAGTTACTTCCAAAGCATTAGTCACATCGACTCTTCTAGCATCTTCTGAGGTGCGGCAAAAATTTGATCTCTAATTCGTCAAATTTCAGTTGGATTACAACGATATCTACGGCTCAACGCCCTAAGTAGGCTCTGCGATGTTTAAAATCACCAGAACTGCCACATTGTACCTAAATCTTTTATGCTTCAGCCATTATATCGGCTTTTATTCAACGTTAGCTGGCCCACAGATCGTCCACGCCTGACACCTACCGGTTTCTTGTGATCGACTCTATTCAAGATGTAACCCGGTTACAAACAGATCGAGATCATTTCCATTCTACGCATACCTCTTCGTTGTTCTGGTCATTGGCACTACGCCAACCTCGTTGATTTTCCTGGCTGAATTCTCGGTCATTGCCTTCCTCTTGCTACTCCACAAGTGCTCGCGGTCAAAGATCCGACCTCTGCTCCATTGTCGATCCATTTAATTTCCCACCCCAGCGTCTGCAGCTCTCCAAGCCACTGCGAGAATGTCCAAACATTATCAGACCTGATGGTGCATCGGTGACTACCACCCGTAGTACTGAATACCAACTGTTCGACCCGGTAAAAAGCCATAGTGATGAGTTTGCTGGCAGGATTTCAACTGTTGCGGGATCGGTAAACAAGATGTCTTTTTCTATCAGCAATGTCATTCCATAACCATTTGGTTTTTGCTGCGATCTCATGATGCATAACCCCTTCTTATTTCACAAGTCCGGTAGTGTAGCAGTTATCGCCCCCATAGCATCACTTTCCTACGTCGTTCGACTCGAGGACTGGGACGTATGGCTGACTCTCAGCACCATCTGCTTTTGTCAAGTTTCTTTTGGCTAGCTCTGGGGCCTTGGTCCGTCTCATCCCCACCCTCCTTGGTCTTATATCATACAGACACGGGTCGAACAACAAGTTCATGGAGGATCGACAGATCTCATCGATATCGATCTACCATCTTCCATCTCATGATCATCCGTTCAGCGACCCATAATTTCACAAGGTCCAGTAGCGTAGCGGTTAATCGCCCCTAGCTTGACTTTCCAAAAGTGAACACGGGAGCCTCGTTCGACTCGGGGACTGGACAGTATAGTCAACGTAGCGAAAGTCTTTTTCTTCATTCCACAACGTCCAGTAGCGTAGCGGTTTAATCGCCCCTAACTCTAGTTTACGAAATGACCACGGGAGCCTCGTTCGACTTGGGGACTAGACACTTGGTCCTGTCTGTCGGTTTCCTTTTTTTTTTGCTCTACCACAAGACATGTAGTAACATAATAATTATCTCATGGACTTCCAATAGGACCATAGCCCCTCCTGATTTCACAAGGGTCCAGTAGCGTAGCGGTTTAATTCCCCCTAGCTTGACTTTGATCCTCGTTCGACTTGGGGACTGGACATGTCTGTTTCTGGGATAACAATTTTTTCATTGGCTAGTGCTCTGCCCACCACAAGTACCTCAGCTAACCGATCACAACGAATCTACGAACGATTTCTCGTTCTATAAGTATATCATCAAAGGAATCGTAGGTATAGTTTATGTATGTACGGAGCATCGGAGCGGACGTAAGTAACATCGATATCCAAACGAGCGTGCAGTCCCTCATATGTACCAACCAAAAGAAAAACAACGAAAACGAAAAGCCAAAACTAAACGTACAACACACCACGTCTTTCCCCTCCCCGCATCACAAATCAAGCCGACCGATCCGGGTTGGGGGATCGGTCCCTCCTCCCTCCCCCCCTCCTCCTCTCCTTCTTCCTCCGATCCCCCCCCACAAACAAACCAATTCCCCACCGTAACCACCACCGTAACCACCGAAAACACCAAACACGTCACCTATACTCCAACCCCGGGCTCAGCGTCCCGAACAGCCCCGCCCGAGTTGGTCATGATGAACCCAAGTGGCGCGCTGGGTGTGTGGGGAGGCGTTGTTGGCGCCCCAGGTGGAGAGCGCGGAGGCGCCGGAGATGGTTAGGAAGAGGGAGCCGTATTTTATGTGCGGGAGGAGGCGGCTGGGTGGGGAGGGGGTTAGAGAGAAAGAGGGGGGAGGGGGGGGGGACGTACCGAGGTACATGGAGAACCCGATGGTGCAGATGGCCCCGGAGAACATGCTGACAAGGCCGCAGCAGTGGGATTTTTCTGAGACGTATGCGGAGATCATGGTCACTAGAAGTGGGGGGAGGTTAGAGGGGGGTTCGAGAGAAGGACGGGACTGAGGGACTGACCGACAAAGCCGGGGGCGAAGGGCAGGACACTGAATAGCTGGGCGCGGGCGGCGGTGTATCCGAGTGATTGGACAATAGACGGGGTGAAGCTGTTGTGAAAAGTGCCGGGGTAAGGGATCCTGATACTTAAGAAAGGCGTCAGAGCTCGACTTACTACGCAAGTCCATACAACACAGCGCCTACACACGAAAAGAATCCCTCTCATCAGCTCCCTCCTGCGTATAAAAACAGCCCAGAACTCACCACCAAAAAATAAAATAACCGCCAACATCCACACCTGCGGCAACCCAAACGCCCTCCCAAACGCCCTCCAACCAAACCCATCCTACCCCTCCTCCCCCTCCCTCGCCGTCGTCCCAGTCTCCTTCAGCCGCCACAGCACATTCTTTTTTTCCTCTGGCTTTAGGAACGTTATATGAACAGGCGAGCGCGGGAGGAGCATGTACGCGGAGAGCCCGAAGAGGACTGAAGAGGCCTTCAAGGATGAAGATCCAGGCCCAGCCGGGGCGTGAGCCGATGCCGTCCATGTGGATGATGCGGAATGCGAGAAGGCCGGAGAAGAAGGCGGAGATGCGCCATTGGAGCTGTTGGCGTGGGTAGAAGGAGAGGTAGATGACGAGGCCGGGGAAGACGCCGCCTGCTTTGGGGTTCGTCAGTGAACACGATTTTCGCTGATCGACAAATGCGTACCCCTCTAGAAGACCGAGGGAGAATCGGCATGAGAGCAGACCGCCATAAGTTTTCACAACGCCTGCGCGGAAAGAAATAAATGAATATCAGCTGGGGGGTCTGCGGGGACAAGCGACACACACCTTGCAGCGTTGTCACGACGCCCAACAGCGTCAGCGTCGTCGGCAGCTTCATATTCGACCCCCCAGTCTGCGTTACAAGTTTAGTTATCTAAGGCTGGTGGAGGAAAAAAGCGCCAACGCACCTTAAAACAGGAGATTCAAATGGAGCTCGGCGACACATAGGTCACAGTGATCTGTCAGGCGTTTGTTAGCGACTACGATTTACACTAGGGGAGAGATGTGTACCATGTAGAAGACTGGGGAAGAATCAGGGCGCCGCCTGGTGTATGTTCGTTAGGGCATAGAATGATATTGTTGGGGGTAGATGCGTACCCTCAACCGCGGCAGGCGAGCAAACCGCCATCGAGAACAGTGTGGCTCTCGCTCAACAATGAGCGGAATGCGGAATGCGACGACAATACAGAATAGATTATATCGTCGGTGCTTTTTAGAGCGGCTAAAGGCAACAATGTAAGAAGATTCTGCCGCTAGGATGATGGAGCGTGTAGTAAGCAATATAGCATCCCACCAACGACACAGCGACCTTTACACTTACCCAATGGATGACGATACCAGACAAAACCCGAGGAACACAACCCCCACACCTGCAAAAGCACGCTAGATGAGCTGAATTGATTGGCGGCCCACGCAGTAGGTTGGACGAACAAACGGCCTTGCTATTTCATCCAGAACCCCAGCAGTCAATGCCAGCGTTGGATGGCGGCGAGTGGTAGAAAGCAGGTTCCAATGTGTCGGCGAGTCAAGACCGACACAGTTACGAGTTAGTCTCAAGAGTCTCTAGTAGTGGAAATCGCTGCTTTCATACTGTCTAAAACCGACGAAGCTAGAGTTCGAGAGGTGGTGCGCAGCTCAGAACTAGAACTATGCAAGAACCAGTCATGGAAATGAGCGGAACAGCCCGGAGCCAACCAAGCAACGCGTAAACAGTTACAATGGTGCATCAACAATGCGTGCCACACGTCCTTTCATCGTTTCATCCCCCAATGTCGTCACTATTGATATCGACTCACCCTATGCGTGCGATATACCGTCTCCTCTGTCAAGATATTGATTTTTGAATAATTTGACCACAGTCGGTAGGACAAATCCTGGCAAAGGGCGGAAAACTTCGCCATCTTTTGAAACTGCTCAAAGCCAGCCGATCCATGAACATTTCATGGCGTAAAAAAATCTCGTTAGTGGACATTGGGCATTAAGCAGCACAAGCCGAGCTGATCTAAGTAATCGTCCATCTTATCTCAGGATTGATCTAAACTCATGATCGATAACCCTTGTCATTTCACAAGATCCAGTAACGTAGCGGCTAACGCCCCAAGCATCACTTTCCTAGTAATACGGAAGCCTCGTTCAACTCGGGGACTGGACACTGGTAGATGTTCTTTATAAACACAACTTTTACCTTCTTTGTCGAATGTTTTTTTGCACTACCCCAGGCGTAGCTCTGGGATCCGTCCCTACATCTGCATCCCTTGGCCGCACGGGTTGGTCGATAACTGAATTGAAGGAAGCACGCGATCGGGGGAGAAGATCGAAAGCAGATCGAAATATTGCACGGTTGAATTTTGAACTATATTCAATCGTCCATCTCAACGCATGATCATTTGTTAAGAAACCCATAACCTTCCTGACTGGACCATACTGATTACCGTTGGATTGTAAGACTTTTATTGAATCTTTTTGCTTCCCGAGCCTGCGTAACTCCAGGGCCCGTCCCAACATCTCCACCTTCTTAGCTGCATGTAAGTAAACAAATTAAATGAAGGATGGCCACGATTCAGGGATCGGACGATCCAAACATTCCACAAACTACTCGAGTAAAGGTCCAGTAGCGTAGCTGTTTCATCGCCCCTAGCTTGACTTTCTTAAAAGTGAACACGGGACTCGGGGACTGGACAGTCGATCGCTATCTGTAAAACTCCCTTTTGTCAATTTTTCTTTTTTGCTATCCCATCTCACGATCGGTTCAGACAATCCTATAACCTCCCATCTTTTCACACTGTCCAGTAGCGTAGCGGTTTAATCGCCCCTAGCTTGACTTTCCAAGTGAACACGGAGAGCCTCGTTCGACTCGAGGACTGGATAGTTCCCATCTGGAGTGGTTATTTTATTTTATTTTTGTCGCTCTGCCTCCCAGGGCATCCGAAACAGTCAAGCCCATGCAACGCATTACCCCCTTATCTTTTCACATGGTCCAGTAGCGTAGCGGTTTAATCGCCCCTTTCTGCACTCGTGCTTATGAGTGAAGTCAGGGAGCCTCGTTCGACTTGAAGACTGGACGCTTTGTGTTCCAGTAGTAAAATCTCCCTTTCTTTCTTCTCTCAGCTCCGTCCGCGATATGCCTTAGCTAACCGATCGCAACCAAAATCTACAAACAATTTCTCGTTCTATAAGTATATCAGATCATCGAAGGAATCGTAGGTATAGTATGTACGGGTAATCGAGCGGACGTAAGTAACATCGATATCTAAACGAGCGTGAGGTCCTCCTTATGTTCCAACAAAAACAACGAAAAAAGCGACCAAGCTTACAACCCCCCCCCTCACACACTATACACAAACCAAGCCGACCTATCCCCAAGCCCCCTATCCTCATCCTCCCTTCTCTCCACCTTCCTCCTCTCCTCCTTCCTCTGATTCTCCCCCCAAAGATACCCCAAACCCCCCGCCGTAAAAACCACCATCCCGACCGAAAACACCAAACACGTCACCGTCGCCTTCCTATACTCCGGCGGCGGGCTCAGCGTCCCAAACAGCCCCGCCCGAGTTGGTCATGGTGAACCCGAGTGGCGCGCCGGGTGTGTGGGGAGGCGTTGTTGGCACCCCCAGATGGGGCGGCGCCTAATGTGAGGAATAGGGAGCCGTATTTGACGTGGATGGATGAGGAGGCTGTTGCGGTGGGGTGTTAGTGGGGGTTTAAGGAGGAAGAGGAAGGGGGGAGGGGGGAGGGGGGGACGACGTACCGAGGTACATGGAGAAACTGATGATGCAGATGAGCCCGCAGAACATGCTGACGAGGCCGCGGCAGTGGTATTTGTCGGAGACGTATGCGGAGATCATGGTCACTAGAACTCCGGGGTTAGATGGGGGTTCGAGAGGAGGACGGGATGGGGGACTGACCGACAAAGGCGGCGGCGAAGGGCGGGACACTGAATAGCTGGGCGCGGGCAGCAGTGTATCCGAGAGATTGGACGCGATGGACGGGGTGAAGCTGTGAAAGCACCCGGGTGAGCAATGAGCGGCCTCAACTGCAGACTGACGACGTACTATGCGAGCCATACAACACAGCGCCAACATCCCCACCTGTGGCAACATAAATACCCTCCCCTCCTCCCCCTCCCTCGCCGTCACGCCCGTCTCCCTCAGTCTCCCCAGCACATATTCGTTCTCCCTCGGCGCCAGGAACCTTATATGCGCGGGCGAGCGCGGGAGGAGCATGTACGCTGGTAAGCCGAAGAGGACGGTGTAGAGGCGATGAAGATCCATACCCAGCCGGGGCGCGAGCCGATGCCGTCCATGTGGATGATGCTGAATGCGAGGATGCCGGAGAAGGCGGAGATGCTGGGGGGTGGGTGGGGGCGGGGGTTAGTGGGGCTGTGGGGGAGGGGAGGGCGGGCGTACCGCCATTGAAGTTGTGCCAAATGGATTGAGCCTACACCCTGGTTCGGCGAAGGAAGCCCAAATAAGCGGCGGAAAGGTGCAGGTAATGGTGATACATACCTCAAGAGTTGAAAATTGAGAGGCGGGGAACGCTGGGAATTCTGTACGAGTATTTTGCCAGCCTCGAGCGGGGGCTGGATATGCTGCAGTATGTAAAAACCCAGCCGTTTTCGACGTAGTGCGCGCCGAGGAAACAATGCTGATGTGTATAGGTTCCAATTGACGATAGGTGACTAAACATGAATGAGAGGTGTTAAATGGTGAGACAAATGCTGAAAGACGCACCTTCGCTGATCTCCCAGCCCTACCTTCTCTCATTGAACTTTCGTGCAGTCCTCACCCATTCTTTCCTGACGTACCTCCTAATGGGGCATTCGAGGGTGAGTATGAGCACATAGATCGACGTTGTGATCCTTGGTGGGCTAGCATTGACAGATGTTGAAACGTTGATGGCCGCCAGTCATGATCGGGACGCAGAGATACGAGCAGATAGACCTACAGCAGAGCACAGAGGGCGTTCGGCGGTGAGCAGAGTTATAGATGGGTTAGGGTTATCGCCTGGTCATCGTCGATGGTGGTGATGAAGAGAGCCCGAGATCACCGCAAGTTGCCGTGACCACAACTTTTCTCCCTGCCTCGGTGCTCGACCAACTCGCTCACCACTATCTCTAAAACCGGCGCTCTATCTCATGCAATATATCGCTTCCATGCCATATTCATGCGGTTGACGGCAACACTAGGCATCAATCTTCAACAGTTTTTTACACGCTGAGACCATTCATTCACCTTGGCAATTTTCCCTGGCCTGTGAAAGCTACGATGCTCATAATCTCGCTATTAGAGCCGGTAGTCAGTCACTAACTCTCATAGAGCACATACTCCGCGCCATTTTGCGTATCCGATGGGTCTTATCGTGAGTACGTCCTCTTGATCTTTTTTAGCTTTATTTCCATGGAGGACCTCTCGAAGCCTTTCCCCTTGCACATTTCAAGGATCCTGTTGGCGGACTGTCACCTTCCATCAATGACATTGAGGCTCTCCTCATCAAGAGCTTGCTGATGGTGGTTTGAAGTTATTTGCCATCGAAGATCCTGCCAAATAAATACTTTTCTCAACAACCATCACTGCTGGCGCACTGGACAGCGCTCGACTTGCTCTCGATGCCTCACCGATTCTCAAGCAATGTCTACTACTGAAGTATAGGGAGTGAATTAAATAAGATGTGATTATTTGTACTGATATGCCGTCCACAGTCGAGGCTAACATCTATGTAGAGGTCACTGGGCCGCCAGCACTGCAAGTCTGTATGCCCATTTTATCTACGATTGTCTTGACTGCGGTCCCAGATCTAATTCAGTATCTACTTCATGAGCTCTACCCATCATCTAGGCTTGGATGCCCTTCGATCACTTTCTTGCGTTTGGTTTCGGTACGTCTATATCTCTTCCCCTCCTCTCATCGCATAACATTCATATCCCTCCGCAGCTGCTATTTACAGGCTCAGTCCATTTCAATACGTCGGCGGTGACGCGACTCCCTCGACTCGCGAACTCTCTGGATTTCGCGTCCTCAAAGTCGATCGATCCTCCGATACGGCCAATCGAACCAACGATTTTGGAGCTTCGTATCAACAAGATCTGGCGTATAATGGAAAGAAGGAGAAGGAACTCATAAAGGTGCAGGCCCGGTTCTAGGATAAGAGCGCCATTGTGTCACGCGAGGTACTTACACCATCATTTCTTTTTCCTGTCTTACCGTCCTGATTATCTGCTCATTTCCTAGATACCTTGATAGCTTTTAGTCTACTAACGCTAACTCTATTGCTAATATTATCACGCCTACATCGAATTTCCCCCTCGTGTAGCACGCAAGCTGGCCAAATTCGAGCGAAGCGCTGCTCTAGACACTTTCGTCACAGCGGCCTCGGCATTTTCGGTCGGCGAGCTGTCGAAACACCCGCGGACAAGAAGATTGCCACTACCCGTGCCCCCAGCCCCCGGCATCCGAGGTCTAGCCCAGGCAGCTCATCTTTCTTCCCAGCACCGTATACTGTCTCCGCCGCTCCGTCTGTTTCGTCATTATACACGAACACCGGCTTACAACAAGCAGCAGCTGCGTCGAGCAGTCACTTTGGGGCCTTAACCTTAATGACCGCCGGCTTAGGCTACAATCAAAGCGGAAACCCGCTTATTGTCAAAGACCCACCTCGGCCGTTGAGCAGCTCACGTTCGTGGAACCCGCCCATCGATGCCCGGCGCGATTGGAACCTATGGTGGGGAATCGAGAAGTTGGGGCACAGCGGGCGATGTCATTTCTTCTGGTGGCGCTGTCGTTCGAGTATGACCTGGGGCTGAAATGTTGAGAGGAGACTTCGGCCTGGCGTTGATCGCGTATCGCGGCGGCTGCCTGGCGGGAGCGGGAGGTGGAAGAGCAGGGAGAGTTCGATGACCGTAACAATGATGGATGGATGACGATCCGCGGGCGTCGTGTGAGGCGGCGCTGGCCATGGAGGAGGATGGGTTTGAGGGGATGCTCGGGGGTTCGTTCGGTGCTTGACGCAGGCAGGGATACCAGCCTGCGTACGAAGGAGCTAAGGATGGGAACAAACATAAGGCGGGATGCCGCTGGAACTGGAGTGGTCAACGGGGAGATGCAGCGCATGAAGGAGATGATGAACACGAAGAGGGTTGTGAGGAGGAGGTTGATGAGTGGTGGGGGATACTCGACGAGGTGCTTGATGAGTAGGTCGACGACAACCGTCAAGACAAAACCAACAATCAGGAGCGCGCGGAGGCGAGCGTCACACTGGGAGGGCCATCCTCGCTCATCGATTACCAGCTCGAGGATACCCACCTGGAGACCGAGATCGACGAGCACCGAGCCCGCTATCGGAAGAACAAATAGCTTGTTCATATCCTTCACTCGCCACAGTCATAGCCGCAGGGTCGGAGGCGACATATCCGCGTGAGCTGGAGCTGCGGCCGTCGCGCTTGGTGATAGGGATGAGGTTTAGTTCAGCCACCCATGTTCGGGATAGAGTATGGATGGATGTATACAAGTGTTATCGCCGATGCTAAATCCATCAACTTAGGCTTCTACTATTTACTTGGCCCCAATGAAGTGGGCAAGAGCGCCAACGGCGCACGTTCCATCTTCCTTGTGGTCTGGCCGGTTTTCTGGATGAGTCTCCAGTCAAGTGGCTTCAAGGGCCATCTATCCTGTACTCGAGCGTGGGGAGTCTCTCAGCCTTTGTAAGTCGTGACCTCATTTTTGCGTCCATTTTGGGTCACTTTTGACCACGAGGAATTCTCCGTCAGATCGGTAATCGAGGTAGGTTTCTACTTACGTAGTCCCAATGAGCACCGTGTCACTCATCAAATCCCATTCCTTCATCCAGATTTGGCGATGATCAATTACAATTCCTCTTCTGTTCTTGAGCTCGTACCACGCAACGATGTCGCCGCTGCCTGCATACCATGCCCACGGCAGTGAATGTCGAATCTAGAATGGGAAAACCGCCAACGTGCTCATCCCTTGACCCGGCTGCCGCGCGTACACATCCCAATACCTCTCTGCTACAAAACCCGTGTTACCTCCGCTGACGCACCAAGGCATCTGCCACGCTCACCGTCAGGTGTTTTGTAAGTAGACTGCTGACTGGATACAGGAGAGTGAGGGTCAGGAAGGGATGCGAAGCCACGCGCAGGGATCGGTGGGAATAGGACAGACCCGGGGCCCGGGGTGGCGGTAGAGCGGGATCGAGGACGAGGACGAGGACGAGGACGAACGCCAACAGGCACCGCCGCGGCCCCAGCTCTAAATTTGTTTCTACGTAGTGTCAGCAGGCGACGGCTCCTCAAATTAATCACAATCCTCACCTGCCAGTGCCTGCAATGTCTTCACTCGGAGTTGTACTAGTAACCGGCGCCGCCCAAGGAATCGGAAGAGCCATCGCCTTACGGCTTGCCAGCGATGGCTTCAACGTCGCAATAAATGACTTACTTTCTTCCCAGGAAAAACTCGACACCTTGATGGAGGAGATCGTCGGGAAAGGGAGGAAGGCCACCATTGTGGTCGGCGATGTTTCCGTGGAGGCTGACGTCGAACGCATGGTTTCTATGACCGTGAATGACCTGGGTCAGCTGAACGTTGTGAGTGCCTTCTCTCTCTCGTGTTGCGTTATCAAATTCATCGAGGATAGATGGTCGCGAATGCTGGTATTGTGAAGGCGACTCCTATTGTTGAGAGTATGTTTCCTTCAATTGGTATTATTGAAGGGAAACTCACTTCAAATTACCAGCCGAAGTCGGTCAATGGGATCTGGTGTTCTCTGTCAATGCTCGCGGTGTCTTTTTGTGCTATAAGCACGCTGCGAGCCAGATGATCAAGCAAGGGAGTGGCGGGCGGATCATCGGGGCATCCTCTGTCGTGGGAAGGGAAGGTAAATCGGTGTCCGCATGAAGTTTAACTGGAAATATCTCACGTTGTTACATTTTTAGCGACAGCAGGAGCGGCAGCCTACAGTGCTACGAAGTTCGCAATTCGAGGATTGACCCAGGCAGCTGGTATGTCCAATCTATACATTTCGCTCGCGGATTCTTGGATTATGGTGTATCTGCCTATCAGCTAAGGAATGGGGCCGTCACGGAATTACAGTGAACGCGTACTGCCCCGGTGCGTTTGTTGCTACACATGTATTTTACTATGAGGGTCCTTGACAAGTTGAGGCAGGAATCATCGAAACGACGCTGGGTTTGTCCACTCACCACCTTTGCAACTTGAATGACCTTCTGACGGAACATGTTTCCAGGGGACGACCTGCGAAGTTCACAACCCGGAGTCAAGGAGGAATGGCTTAAGAAGGTAGGGTGATGTAGCCAAATGGTCTTCCTCCGCTTCACAGTTTGATTTCTACCATTCCCAGGTAGCAGAAGAGTCCGCTGTTGGGTATAACGGCACACCCGACGATATAGCGAGCATTGTCTCGTATCTTGCGTCCAAGGAAGCTCACTTTATCACTGGTAAGCCGAATGCTACTTCGTCCTGTGTGTATTTATCTACTGACTTTCGCCTAAATGATGCCGGTGATCAGGCCAAAGTGTAAGTTAAAAAAACGTTATATGCTGGCGTACCGTCATAATCATGGTTCTAGATTGGCGTCGATGGTGGACGAGCTTACTCGTGAAGCGTGTCTCGTTTGAATGACAGAATGATGAGTGTGGTTTTAATGTTCTTTGGTGTTCTGCGTACGCTTCTGGACGCCGCGTCGAGTCGATTTCACAGACGGCGACTGAAAACAAAGTTTTAGTACCATACTCTGAAGCTGATGAAGAACACTTGAATAGCACATCTAAGATGCTAAATAGCGAACATTAATCATGAGGTCATTCAAACTGAAAAACCGTTCAAAGGAAAAAAGTTTCCCCACTCCCTGGCATACATCCTCTCCACCTCCCCCTCTATCCCGTTCAGCCCAAAGCGATCAACCTCCTCTTGTTAACCCAAGCTTCAGCAGGCCTTAGTCAGTGTACGCCGTTGCCCATGCCACGCTACCCTGCCGGATAACCTCGTTCCTCCGCCGTGGACGACAGAAACGGAATATAAGGAGAGACGCATGTATCTTATCCAGCCCGAGCTGCGGATCTAGAGTATATGCATGCCGCGTCCGCAACGTAGCGCATTCGAAACGAAAGTCTCCCTAAGTCTAATTGAAAAGAAATAAAAGGCGAGATTGAGTAGTTACGGGGTCGACGAGGATCGTAACAACATACCTACTCCGGAGAGCATCACTAACAGTAACGGCGAGAGGCGCCCGAGGAGATTTCAGAGCTAAGTGACGGTAGACTCGACGTCGCCATAGGTCTCCAATACATCGAAGAACCTCGATACCGCCCCATCCCCATCCACAACAAGCCGAGGATCCCAGTAGCCCGTCTTGAGCGAGAAAAACTAATGCAGAAGGAGGATAGAAATATCCGCTTTCGCAGACACGTCAACACAGTGAGAAAAACAGGTCGTTCGATCATGAACGAAGACGTTTTCCCTGACTCCGGGAGGATATGGAACGTGAGAGGTTTTCGGTGCGTTGCATATGTCATAAAACGCGACGTCTAATTCGCCGTGGTCTCGTTCTTGTTATTCAACGCAGATGTTGTAGTTCTGCGTAGTTTCTGGCCTGTAGAGAAATTGGATTGTCAGAACATCTCGAACAAGGAGAGGCAGCCCACAAGCACGGAGAATGCAAAAAACTTGCAAAAAACCCGGTTCGGTCATGTCACACGAAAATCACATGCAGTGACGTGACATACGCCAAGTTTTCTCCGCCCATCTCGAGCACCGTTTTTTCGAATTTGGGGCCTGTTAGCATGCTGCTTTGCACTTTAAATGCGCACCAATGGCTCGCGTTACGTGTATATCTATTATCTTGACCTTCAGCGAATCGTTTCGGTAGCTTCTTTATTAGTTGATCTCTTTCGTGCCCCCCCGTCTCGACTCTCGACTGGAAGGGATCGAATGACTGAATTTTGCTCTCTTTTCGTGCGGATATTTATCTGCAGCCTCGGTCTGTGCGGGGACTCCGGGCCCAGCTGGCCAGAATGGGCCCGCCGGTCCACAGCCTTCTACTCTCCGGGGCGTTAGCCTTCATTAGTGAGTCTATTACCAGCCCTCTATCTTTGCATCCCACTCACATTTGCATTCGTTTTCTCGTAGACCAACTCACCGAATCCTACCACAGCAACTGAAAACAGGCAACAGCTGTAGCGCAAAAATTGCTGGAGAGATGACGGAACGGGACGGAAATTTATTTGCGAGAGATCTCGTATGTATCATTTCAGGTTGAAGCTGGATTTTGACTGTTGTGGTCGTTCATTCCCTATGGTTAGATCCGTTCCAGGGAAAATGGAACCGGAAGACGCGAAATCAAGCAATATGGGCCAAGAATCGACACAGGTGATCGTGGACGTGTGTTTTACGAACTGGTAGGGTTTCTACCTTTGTTTCGTGGTCGACTCTGGAACGAACAAATCTCCACCGCAGTCTCTGCTACATACGTTGGGGCCCAGCTCTGTCTCCAGCGCCCATTGAAGCTCATTATTTAACTTGAAAGCGCAATTTTCGTTGCTCTCGAGTCCACGGTACGTCCATTGTTCTCTTACATTTATGTGGTCCATTTACGGTCGTTCAGCCTTTGAAAGTGGCAGCCCACCTCCACCAACTCGACAACAGCATATCATAACTGGACGGCGGCTGCGGAATGGACGCACAGAGCCCCAAAGCTGCTGCGGGGATCCCAGAGCTGGGCGAAGATTTGGGGAGAGTCGTGAATGAGCGGCGTGAAAATTGGTACAGAGGTATGTTATCCTTCTCACTTGGAAGCTTCGCTTCGACTAAATGTAGGCGTTTATTATTTCGATAGGTTAGAGTACGACGCGAAGAAACCATGAGAAATGAAGTATCTATAAGGCATGAATGAAGTCCGTTTTGCGAAGTGGTATGTTTTTGTTCTGGTTTCGTAACTGATGATTGAGCCAAAAAAATATCTACCTCAGGCCCTGCACCGTTTCTGCCGTGTGCGCTCTGTAATCCCCGTCGATTGGCCATTCCTCGTTGAACAATAACCTCCACCTCAAAACCACCGATGGTAGCTACTGACTGCAGGGGTCATGAACGAATGGTAAATTCTTTCCGCAGTTCCATGCGTCGAAATATGGTTAACCATGCCCTTCATAGGCGTTCTTGCTGCTCACCGGCGTCTTAACGCGTATCAAAAGTCGACATGATCACCATCCGAGCGGGCCATTGACTAGCCCATTCCCCTCGTCGAGAATAACATCTTACTAACGGAAGCGTACTTCGACGTGCCGACCAGACACATTTCACGCAGGATTCACCGAGGATGGGGCGGAACACGATCAATATGTGCTTATGAGTGATTCGTTGGCCTTGGCGTAACGGGTAGGGAGGACGATGTGAACCCCAATACTGCGGTTCGTTAAGTGGCATTATTGCTTTGAATTTGGCTGGACTAACAAATTTCTCCCTTTTCCTTTCCTGGTAAGATTTGTCCCAATGTCAAAGGTAAAATTGTCGATCGAGATCTTGGAGATAGTTCTGCATTGAAATGGTAAGATTCCGTCCATTCCTTTCGTAGTTTCTGTATCTATCAGGAGATCTCCACCGTTTCGTAGGTTATGTAGCTCGGTCTCTTAACTCAGCGTGGTGTAAATAGACTATGGTGCAAATTGGACATGCCTGGGGCTGACATCCCACAGCGTCGACGTTACCATTCACTCTTCACCAGGCTTACCCAAATAATGAGAATACTAGGTGCACACACATCTAACGAACTCGTGGCGTATTGGTAACACACCTCTCAATAAGATCGGCAATGCACTTGCACTCAATATCAAGGTTTCGTAGCTTCGTGCAAGAGAACCGTGTTCAAGGTCGTGACAGTCTATGCGAATAATCTTTTGCAGCCTGATCACTTATTTTGGTGTCTTCTCTGCTATTCCTTTCACAGCATCTCCTGCCCCACTCCAGATCTCACAATGCCTGACAATCCAGCATCGAACTCCGGGCACCTGGGTGAGACGATAAGACCTCCGAACACACTAGGTAGCATAATGGCCTCGTGGCGTATTGGTAAGACGCCCGCAACAACATAATAATGGATGGTGTTCGCTGGTGCGGGAGAACTCTGTTCGACTCAGGGCGAGGTCTTAATAACTTGTCGATCAACTCTTTTGCCAATCTTTTGCATACGTACAATACTTATTAATACACAACATAATTCACAGATCTCGCGTGGCCTTCCAAACTCGTCCTACATGCAACGCTGGTTTACGAATTCAGAACCTGCGCGAGAACCTCGACGTGAACGGCGCGCGGACGAAAACATAGGCAGCACTTTCGGAGGTCACAACGTTCGGTAGCATGGTGGTTATCGCACCCGGTGATGGCATGTACCAATCATATTTAACAAGGATCCTCATTCGACTCGGGGACTGGCTGTATTGACCGAGTTCGTAACAAATTTTCCCTGCGTCATCCGAGTTGTGTGGCAGTCGTGAATATTTTCGTTGGCGTTGGTTAAGGGACGGCAGAATACATCCACGACTGTGTTCAACCCAGGTACAGTTCACGGTGGAATATCGGCCTCGAATCAACCAGAAGAGTTCTCTCTGTGACATACGACACCACAGAGTCTGAAGACGGTTGCGTACACGTCTTTAGAATGGAAGAGTAGCGGAATGAGCGGAGAAGGCGGAGAAGCGAACCGGTCATTCCATGCTAGAGACCAGGGAAGGCATTGTACGGCGGTCGTTCAGGTCTTGAGTGAACGCTGGGAAACTACTAGTAATCAGAGTTTCGAAGATTAGCCCTTCCAATTGGCCGAGAGCGAGAAAGGCACACTATCATCATTGACGATATGTTCAAATTCGGCTCTGTAGTAGAGCTTGAGTGTCGGTCAGAACTGACTGGTTGTACTGGGGCGAGGCAGAACCGAAAGGCGTCGAGCGGAGGCTAAGATTAGGTGATTTGGAGTTAGCGCCGAGGTAAAAACCGTCAGAATACTGGCAAGAGAATAGGTCGTCATGCCGCCGTGAAAAATAGAAGAAAGGCGCGAGGACGTTCATAGACAGGCGGTCCATTCAATTCGGGGTCGGAATGCACTCGCAGAAGTAAATTATTAGATCAATATTGGCCTAGTGAGGCAGGCCTGCCCAGAGGACGTCTAGAGCAGTCTCGATGAGCAGTCGTAATAATAAATGTGGATTTAGAGGCACACCTCCGTCGGTCGGGCCTTGCGAGATCCTAGTGCGGAAGAAATGAGAAGGAATTAGCGAAAGCCGGCGCGGGAGAATTATTCCTGAATGATGGATACTGGAAGAACCGAGAAGGGTTCTCGGTAGGCCGCTCTCGTTCCCAGACGCTTCCAGAATCGTCAATTTGCAGTCATCTGCATTATAGATTTAGTAGCATATATCCGTTGGTAAACCTTACTTCGATTTCGATATCTTATCGAAATCGAAGTACTGAAGGCGGGCTGCGACTTCGGGACAAGGAGGAGTTGAGGAGGAGGAGCTGACGCGTACGTCACGTCACGGCATGTGATTTTCCGGTGATGTGACATGCCCTCAACCCAACCGCCATCTTCAACTGATTTTCTCATTTTTAATAGATCTATTTGGGCTTTGGGCCCCCTCTCTCGCGTTTGAACCACTGGAGCTAGCTGCTCTGAAAGAGGCGGTATATTTTAAGTCCATCATGAACTCGGTCGACCTTAGATGATGACCGATGTTAAGCGCTTCTTCTCTGTTACAGAGTGTCTGTTGACTGAGAAAAGTACGTCAGTTCCCACTTTCCGTTTCTCACATGTTGAGATATATAGATGATAACGCAACCTCCGTCTCCATCGAGGCAATAACCTCTTCCGCTGGGTTCATTCTCCACCGCGACTACCACGATGGAAAAGATGGTATGACCCATCGCACCGTACACCAGTCCGCCAAAAATCACAGCTGTAGGCCCCGAGATCTTGTCTGCAGGGCGCATGCATACTTGAGTGTAAGCTTCTACCCCTCGTATCTGAATGACAGTTTCATTCTTACGCATTTTCTTACAGCATCATATTCTTCAGCATCAAAATAGGCGAAACCTTGATTATATTGGGAGAGCACATGAGGTAGCGAGAGACGCGGATCGATGAGAACGACGATGAGAACCATAGGCGAAGAACAGGGCGAAGGTGCTAAATATTTTAGCGAGACTCGGAGTGTGGTTCCCTGGAAACCGTGAGTCTACTCCCTATTCTCGCTCCCATTGCTCAATGAACCCCTTCTCCCTTTCCTAGTGGTCAAAATCGATTTCTTCGGATGGTCTCACGGCGCCTCTCGTAACGTTGGGACACGAACAAAGATCCCAGGTTGAACGGATGGAGGCGGTGGGCTGGTGGCGGAGCTCATTGATCTGAGGCTGAAGAGTGGAGCGAAGTCCATTCTTCTGAATCTGCGTGCAATGGCCCTTCGCTGTCCACATCTGGCGCCTCAAACTGATTTCCAAATTCTAGTCACTATGCACACGACGACCATGTCCCACTGCCCATCGCCAAGAAATCGTGTCTTTCGTGCGGCTGGCGACGTATTGGGAGTGCACGGGCGTCAATGCCCCCTCTCCCGGCTTTCTAACAACACCACCAACTCTCACCGAGCTTCAGACTCAGAACACACTATGCATTTACGTCGCGTATCAAGTGAGTCATTCTCTTCATTCAGCTACGTTTAAAGCAAACGCTGATGTGTGTCATGTTGAAAGGAAGTGGACGCGTTGCTCCCGCCTCCATCGTTCGTACGTGAGTGGTGGATATGGATGGTGGGCAGGGGCATCTCGGGTAGTGTTTTCGTCTTGCAATCGTCCGGCTGATTTGGACCATGTGTACCATGCCCGTGAGTGTCGCCGTTATTCTGCCTTTCTAGTCGTTCGGTCCTGATGCTATTTGCATAGAGACCTTGGGTGGCTCGAAGACGACGTCGAAGGCGCGAAGGTCAGGTTATCAGCTGGTATTTTTGTGTATGTGTGTTTCCAGTGGTTTCTCTAGATTTCGTTCTTACGAGGCTCGTTATATTGTATGAAGCCGCTCAAATTGGGGCCTAATGAGAAATTGTAGGAGAGAGGTACGGCTACTTGACCATGATGTATATACATGGTGGCTGACTTTCAGCGTTGTAATAGAATGTAAGGATCTCAGTCTCGATCACAGAATGCGGGTGCTGTCTAGAGTGCGGTCGGCGCGATTCGCTGGTTTATCTTTAGCTGTCTGAATCCATCGATTACTGCGTTCTCCACCGGCGTCACTGAGAGCCTCTCGCTGTTATTCAGGAAGGCCGGCGTCAAGTCCATTCTCAACGACCTTGACAATCCTGTACTACACGCTGGAGTGATACCCTTGAGTAGATTCCTGTGCTGGAGATCCGGCTGTCAGGCGGCGCCACTTTCTGACTAGAGTGAATGCAGGCATACAATAACACCTCCAAACGGAGTTGTAGCTCAAAGACCTCGTGGCGTACCAGCGTCGCACACACACTCGATTTAATTGCTGTTCAGTTCATTTGTGCAGAAGGGACCCTGTTCGACCCAGGGCGAGGCCGTCGGTCGTAGCTCTGTGTCTTTTTGTGCATGCACTATCATAAGCCATTCCCTTACAGCCTTTGCACAGCCTCGCTTTCGTCCACAGATCTAGAAAAGCCTCCACACCACCGCCGATTAACGTTGCTGTAAGTTTTTCGAACGGAGGATTTTTTTCAACTACTTCAAGTCGTGCCTGCAACCTGCCCCCCCTCATTGATGACATTTCTATGCGCGAGAAACCCTCGTTGGTGCTGCGGTGTATTGCGACGACCTGGGTGAATGTGATTGAGAGTGTTCGCGAGACATTTAATGTCTCACAACTTGAAATACTCCTATCGATAACCATCACAGGGCATGGAAGGTAAGAGACAACATATTTGGCTCCATTCAAGCTTCATGATTTTTTTCAGCTTCGAGCACGACGACAAATGCTGCAGCGGTTCAAGGCGCTGAACTGCGTGTCAATTCAATTGAGAACGAGTGTATGTTGTCTTTCTTCCTTCCATCCATCCATTAATTTTAACAACTCTGCTTAGATGAGAGAGCTCAATGTGCACCCATTGACCTTCAACACGCTCTAGAAAATATCCTTGAGCGACTCGATGAGATATCGGCCATTACTAACAACGACCGCATAATCCTGCATAATGAGCAGGTTCAGCCGTCAAAGTACTTGCCACTCCGAAAAACAGTGCGTGGTTCAGATTCCAGAATGCTACTACTCTATCATCCCATAATATGTTGCCTACAGATCTCTGGGCATGGCCTGAAACTTGCTCAAGCTGCAGCACCTAACAACGCCAGCGGGATGTGCGAGGCTTTGATCACACCAGCCGCCATCGGCACCACGCCCCCAAACTTCGACTCTCAAATATCAAACTATACACACCTAGATATTGTTAACCTTATTATCTTCTAGAACGATGACTTTGGGATTTCACCAGCAGATACTATAGGTACTCGACGTGATAAGTTTCGCCTGTATTTGACGACGTAACAAGCCAATTCTCCTACAGGCACAGAATTGTAGAAAGTGCCTCTCTCCTTCAGTGGAAATTGTTTTCACTTGGTGTCGAAATGAAGCCTGAGGGCAAAGGTCAACAGCAGCGGGGATGAACAGAAACATCTACTGGAAGTCTCACCTGGCGCCGCTCAAGGACATATGGCGGGTCGTTAAGGCATCGAAGCGCGACAAAGAGGTCTCCACGATTCATAGCTCCACGAGGCTGCAGATCGCCATCGTCTAAAGATATGCGTGCGAAGTCGGGTTTCGGTGTTGGTGCTGATGGTCGTGAGGTAGCGGTACAGAAGGATGAAGGATCAATCTTCAATGGAGGCGGGGTATGTTGAGGAAACCGTCGAGCTAGTAATGGAAGTCAGGAAGGAAAAGAGAACAGATGCGGGCAGGACGTACATTTCGCCCTGAGTTTTGCCAGCACTAAGTGCTCATAACGCGCATGTGAGTTGCGAGGTAGAGGCAAAGATAGAGGATGTGTATGATGGAGGTCGTGATGATGAAGGTGGCAGTCGATGAGGCGGTTATGGAGGCGGCAGAGGTAGAGTTGGGGTCGTTGGGAAAAGCATGGATCTATCAACACCTATCAGGAACCAAAAAAGAACGGATGCGGGTGCGACGTACGTTTCTTTCATGAACGTCAGCCCCTCTCCAGAAGTAAGTACTTAATCCAAGAGCAATCTACCTCGTCATAGTGCTCGTCGATGAGCTGAAATCAATCCAGGTCTGAGAGATCAAGAGGATTGCCTGTTTCTGTTCCTCTGATTCAGCACGTATGATCTAGCAGAAACTCGTACGAAATACACACCTCGTCCCTTAAATAGAAACAGCATGTAGACCGCTGTATGGAATGAATGATGATCGACGAAGAACGAGTTGGAAGATGTTTTGATGGCTCACTTGTGGCTCAAGCCTCACATCCCCTCTAGATTCAATCAACATCCATCATGGTCAGAGACTCAGAGTCAACGCCTATCAATTATCCCCCGAGATAATGATCGACACCATCGTTGGCACAATTCCGGGTGCGTCCATTATCCTCTATTTTCTTTCATATAATGGGGTACATCATGTAAAAAAAGGAGGATCCTTACACTGACACTGGGCACATGGTGTAGTTGGTTATCACGCCCGCTTAGTATCTCCTCCAGGTGCTGTGATAGATATCTGCGGGCGGTTCCCGGTTCAATTCCGGGTGTGTCCACTAGAGCTCGGGGGGGAGAAAACTTGTTTTGTGCGCCGCTCATGATACCAAGAGGACCGACTCGCGCTCAGGATCTTCATTACAAATATCACGCGTAGGACAGCGGTACAACATGGAGAAGGGGTGATTTGAACGAGAAAGCAATAGAGGGGAGGCAAGGAAAAGGGAAAGAGAACGGGGGAGGCGGAACGGCAAAATGAAAAATGAAGACAGGCGTCGACAGAAGAAGGAATTCCGACCCAACGTGAACCATGTCCTACTCGTCACACCATACCCCACTTCCCACCCGTCTCACGCCGCTCCCCCAGTCCATTCCCCAGACTTAGCCCAACAAGCACAGGTGACAGGAGATGAATCCGCGGCAACCTGCGTTCCCGTTCCCATTCCAGCCCCTAACGAATACAAATCTCAGAAAGAAAAAAACCGCGCGAGTTCGCAAGACATGCGCGCAAAAGTCCCTCAAGAAGCTCCCATGGTGTTTTTGGTGTTGGTTGCGGACTAGAGCATGTGACGGCGGGTGAGGGCATGGAGTAGGGGGGTAGGATATTTCAGAACCGGAACCGTAACCGGTCCTTGAGAAAGGGTTGGTACGGAGGAGGTAGAGGCGGAGGAGGAGGAAGTAGGAGGGGAGGGGTGGCGGCGAACATCAGGAGGCGGCCGAGCACGCTGAGATCAGTATATGCGCTGAGGAAGGCAATATATATCCTAGTACAGGGAGCGTAGGTCAGCATATGAACCACGCCCAACAGAAGACGAATAAGATTCCCCACCAAAGTTGGCGATCCCATACCCGTTCCTCCCAACCCCAATCCCAACCCCAACGCCCCCGGATCCAGACTCTCAGCATACACCCCGATCGTGAATGCAGGCTGCCCCATCCTCACTCAAAAAGGCACACTCGTGAAGCGCGGCCGGGTTTGCTGAGGTGGGTGTGAGGCTCGGGTGGGGCGGGCTTGATCGGGCTGTTATTTGAACCAGTACGGCGAGTGATGTCGTCACGCGTGATTAGAAAGGTGGTGGGGTCTATTACACTTGGCACACGGGGGACACCTGGGAGTGCGGTGAGGTGCAGCATCGAATGGAATTGATGATATAACTGCTGACCAGAGACCCACATCCAAGTCCTCCTCTGTTCCAAGCACGTCCTTATGTAACTTGTCATCCTTGATCACTACTCAGCACACCCCCAGGAATCGCATATTCGGAAGGGCGACGCCGGCGAAGTCTTCCATTGACCGCCAGGCTCGAAAATTCCTGCCCCAACACTATGGAAGAATAGAGTCTCGAGTGGCAGCAAACATCGATGTTCGCATGCCTGCCAAACAAAACGAAACATCATTAGTCGTCGTACGTACAGTGAGTTATTCGAAATAGCCTACACCGAAATGAAGCGTCGAGTCGAGGTATACGAGCGGCAGGGAGTCTGCGGCTGGAGTTACTGGGTAAGTTCGTGACGGTTATTTATGAGTGGTATTTCCTCACCTGGAGTACCTATTCGTACGCTTCTTCCTTGCGAACATACCCATTCAATTCCTGCAATGCGCCTCAGAGCATGAATTACGGGTGAAAATACACAATGAACCTTTCGTGGACGATGAGGGTTCAGGAACATGAGGGCGGTGATTGAAGTTGTTGTTCCTGGATGTCGAAAGTAGTCGTCTGAATATGTTGATGATTGCGGGATAAAGAGGTACTTGTGGTTCTGACACCGGGATTAGCTAAGAAAACACAAAAACCTCGAGACAAAACCACGCCAAGAGACAGACCGTTTTCAACGTATCACTCATTCGAAAACCAGCGTAACGGTCGCACAGAACCCGAAAAATCGACTCGCAACAATGAGATGATTCAGGGAACCTATCGAACCCTCTTTTCGGCCATTGAGGAAGACGATCGTCCCACCAGAGCGGCCAACGGAGTCTATTTCGCCAATAACTTGTATTGAGTATCCGTAAGGACGTCCAATGGACAAAAGGGTATCAAAAGAAACGTCCAATCTAGTGCATAGGCAACGTAAATAGAAACCTAGATTCGCCTGCTGAATCGAGCTAAAAATGACACCTGATATGACAGCATTTCAGCCTTCAACGCTCGCCCCGTGTTTATGATAACTCACCAGTCCCAATATCATCGTATCACTTGCTCTGCGGTGTCCTCTTCGCGCTCTTCAACTTCTTCTTCTCCTTCTCCTTCGTCTTCCTTTTCGTCTTCTTCGCAATAGGAGCCGGCCTCCCAGGTTCTGGTGTAGCCGTCGGTCCAGCACCGCGAATCCGTATCCTCCCGTCTTTCAACGTCTCAGTGATGACGGGGCTCGCAGCTGGTCTGAATTTGTGTTCCTTAGAATATCTTCGAAACAATGTTAGACCCTTAATCGAAAGCAATCAGGTCAGGGACGTACCTTGCGTCATAGATAACCTTGGGAGACCACTTCTCCTTCAATAACGACCTCCACATGGAAAACGCCGCCCGGAACAGGATGACAGTGAAGACGATCAGGGCTACACACTGTAACGGTGACAGTACGGGGTGGTGGTGGAAGCGTACTGGCGCTGGAGACGGGGCCCGTGGTTGCGGCTCAGGCCTAAGTCTTTCCGAATTGCTGTCGGGCTCTAGGTCGCTTGTGGTTCCTGAGTCGCTTTCGGAGGGGGTTAAATGCTCCTTTTCGTCTTTGAGCTCAGGAGTACTGACGTTGGCCATGATTTGGGGAAGGAAAGGTGTGGTCTCGTCAAAGACGATTGATTATTTCAAGTTGCCTGCCAGATTGACTTATTTGTTACGTAATTGATAATCATTTCGACCAGAATCTTTTCTTCACCCATCCAGTATCCATCCACATTGTCAACGACCGACACGTACTCATCAGCAGCCAGAGCTAACTTAATACTCGCAGGATACTAGGCTAATCACTTGTGGCGTAAAGGATTATATCCGTTTCCTACAATCTCTCGTGCTCTGAACATACTCTTTGACTTTCGCCCCTCGCGCGCTCAGGCTGATACTCAGCACTCCGAATGAACTTGAGCTATCTGGACTCTGGATTATTCGCCCGGGTATAATGAAGTTCTCACATAAACCACCGGTCTTCCATCTAGAAACGTGCAGAAGCTTCAGATGGTGCGCTCTTTACCTTGTTTATGGTCGATAATATTAACTGCCTAATCATGTACACGTTCTCGCTCTTCATAGATAACGCGGTCCCCAATTTTGACACCTGCGACGAGAATGCCTCCGTTGATACGGGCTTCTCTTCCTTGGTTAAACAATTAATTGAGATCGCTCATCACGAGAAGGCAGATGGAGAGCTTTTCTCTCAGGCATCAGGCGATAAGGCTACCAAGCCTTTCAGCTATACATGGCTCGTACGGTAACCAGTGATACCGACGAAATATATGTAAAAAAACTTACGTGTTATTGTTCTTCTAGTGCACCACTGGCGTCAAATCGATCGCTGTTCTGAGCTAGGCACTCGAAGATATAGGTATGTTCCTCACTTATTCGGTAGACCAACCATGTTAACAATTTATAGGCATTACGGCATACTAGTGTCGCTCTTGCTTCATCTCCAATAAGGGATTTTTTCTGCTACCGCCAGTGTTCTTGCTAAAAAAGCACGCAACGACAGCTGCATCGTATCCCTGGTCAACAAGTCGTTAGGGTGGAATGGCGCCTTCGATGTATATATCTCAATGTTCTCGTCATCCTTAACCCTGATCGATATACTTAAGTCCTCAAGGTCGCTTCCTGCTCATCTACGAATCCCGTCCTCCCTCTGAGCGCTTTTCTGCACTTTCCGTCGCAGAGATCAAGACTCTGCGGCGGACCGCTCCCGCCATCTTCAAGCTCCGCCATCGTGTCTGGTACCAAATCGTTCACCGTGTTCTTTTCCCTTCCAAGATTCTCCCCCCTACTCGAGAACACTACCAAAGCCTGTTGGGCGTGGTGTATATATCCTTTGGCAAGAGCGAAACAAGGCGGGTGATAGAGAAACCGTTGCTGCTGGGTGCTTTCGCGATCTGACTGGAATAGTTCATGATGGATTATTGAGCATTAATGGGGTAGTGGTAACCTGGGTCGTTGCCATTCGCTGTGAAACTAAAGGTATATTCGACCCGCCAGGGGGTTCGATCCCCCCTTAATGCATAGCCATAAGGTTCGGCGAACTTTCTTTTCGATTATCTGCTCTTTTTGTGCGGAAGAATCACCTACTTTGTCGCTATGCGGGGCCAGGGTCTGCGGCAACGTTGCCTTTGACTTGGGATTTAACTGTCACAGGAGGTTTGGAGGCCTTTCATTAACAGATTCAAAATGCACGTGTCGCTCAGATTATGCTATCTCAACAGGATTTTCGACCAAGACTCCGAGGTAGATTACCAATATTATACATTGGTCTACTTACTGAGAAGTCGCAAACAAGGCAGTCCGCCGCTCGACAGATGGTCGACCCATGTCAGGCATATTTCACTCGCATCCGTCCAACGTCAGGTATCGTTCGAGCTGTACTTTTGGTATTAATTCTGGTTTGCAATGTATGACCCGTTCTCACGTGCATGGCTCATGCAGTAGACGTCGCCGGGTAAGATCCTCTCAGAGCCGAAGCAAGAAGGCGCCAAATGGTGCTAATAGTTGGAACGTGTTTACCACGTTTCTGTAGTCAGATTCCTTAGGCGCTTAACCCCAACCACAGCGTCTATCACCCAAGTCTTTCATCACTAGCTTCTCGAGAATTCAACAGAAATGCACAGAAATGAGTGAGCGTTATCATTAAAAATCACTGTGACTAAAATACTAATTCCGAGCCCTTCAATACAGACCGCCGCCGCCAGCCTATCGACCAAGGTGAAGCGACATTGGTGAAATTGATCTCGTAGATCATGCTGATTTGATCTTACCAGCGAGGGACCAGCTCTTGTTCGCACCGTGGGGAGGATGTATCGACGTCGCCCGTTCGATAGGTATGAATCATTGTTATTATGACTTTCGTTACAATGCTTGATGGACATCGTAGTGCCCGCGACCTTCACCACCCAGAGAGCACAATCATCAAGGACATATGGTCTTTCATCAAGGACATGTGGTCTTCCATCCCCAAGCTGAGCCTAATGCACTTGTCCGTGCTCCTGGTTTTCCTATGGGTGGGAGCTCTAATCGATCGCGCCCGGAACCAAGATCCCAGTGACCCTCGAGTCCGCGCTCAGCTGATACAGGCATGGAACGTCCAAATAGAGAAGCTCAAGCAGATCAACAACAATTACCAACGCCAGGGAGAAGAGGGGCGGCGGAAGATCGAGAAAGAGAAGAAGCAGCTGGAGGCGGGACAGCTGTACTGGACCGACGTTCGGGGGTCTCAGTGTTGCCTCTCGAACATGCGTAAGATGTACACTGCATGGCTTGCTAATCTCCCAGCCGGGATTGATGGGATTGCGGCTTGCAAGGTCACTCCGCTCACCGTAAATGGTATCGCCTACCATACGCCCGTTGCTTGTTTCGATAAGGTGAATTCATCCTTTTTCTCCTTTTCACGATGTCATATATTGACCCCTCGGGAACGTAGGGGTATTTCCGCAGTGTAGTGGGTCAGTGGGTTGTTCAGGACGCACTCTGCTATGCATACTGGGAATCCGTTAAGCAGAAAGTTGGTCGGACACATTCTTCGGTACCTCTTAGCGCTAAAGTTCAACCTCACCCTCGATATATAGGATTGTACAGCCCCAAAATCAGGTTTTCGCGTGCGTAAATCCTCCGATGTGTACTCTCCCGTGGATCGCTGTTGAATAGTATTATTGTTTGCAGCGAGTCGAGACCAAACTGGGTACCGTTCACGCCGGAGAAAACCCGGAGACGCTATGCCTCAGTACTCCTCTTAGAATGAACGGTCAGACGTATGGGCGGCCGTTGGCTTGCCCTGACTTGGTACAGTACCGCTTCCAGCTCATTCGTTTTCATTTCTAACGGTGTGACACCGTTCATGCAGCCTGGCCACGGATTCTGGGGAATATGGGATATTCCAGACAATGATTGCAGATAATGATGCCGCGACGCAGTCAAACCCTCGTTCTTACAATGTTCGATATCGCTCACCATTGGTATCGGTCAAGCACGAAGGGTTTTCTTTGCTAGCGGCGAAAGGATACCGACGTGCGGCAGCGGCTTTTCCCTTGCTTCTTATGTTCTTCCGAGTCGTAGCAATGAGGTTATACATAGTGAAAGGAGTGCATCACACCTCCCACCATCACTCACGTCTTCTTACGCACCCATAATTTTAACTGAAGTTCGGAATGGGCGCCGAAAGAAGTCGTTACTCAGCCTGAATGGCGGTATGGTCAACACGCGTCCGCTGTTGCATTCCGCCTCGTCGTGCTTAGCATCCAAGTTGAAGTTGTCGCCCACAGCCCGCCACTCGTTCCGTTTCTCGAAATGATGCAGTATACCCGAATCGAACGGGAACCCGTGTGCCCGCAGTGGGCTTACAGGGGGCATCCAACATGCTACACCGCTAGAAAGGCCAATTGAAGTGGTCAAGAGGTAAGAAGAGCACGGGTATAGACGAGAGAGCAAGTCGAAAACATGAACTGGCAAAAGCAAGATGCGAGGGATCGAGCCCTTGGAGGAGTTGATGCTAGCCCGACTTGATGCATGCACCCGTGGAGATGCTACCAACGAGGAGTGTGTCGTGTAGGAGCGCGACCAATCAATAGACTGAGTGCTCTGGGAACGACATAGCACACGGTGCTGGCGGATGAGGCGTAATTAGTTGAAGATCTGACGCCGTGTGGAAGCGATACATACGAGGGGTACAGCACCGAGCAGGGGTGCCTCTGGTAAAAATGCGTAGTCGGCGAGGCGCGGACTTCTTGGCAACACCGCACCGTCTCGTTCTTTGCAGCGCTCGAATAAACAATTACTGATGCTGACGATGGCAGTCAGAGGCAACTATAAGCGAGGACGTGAGCATATAGCGCGACCTAAAAAGGAACTGGAAGGAGACGGGCGCAAAAAAAAAGAAAAAGAAGAAAGCTGGAGAAATAACGAGAACTCGACGAAGGTGTAGGAGCGAGATATGATGTACCAACTACCAAAGGTGATGGAACATGGATGGGGGTAGGCTGAAGATGAGGATTCTGGAATTGATGCTGAAACGGTAGAGAAACTCACTCAGAGATCTTCTGGCTGAATCGATATTCAACCCAGCGAGAGTAGCTCCCCGCCATCATGATTTGAATGACAACAGAGACCGAGCTATGCCCTAAGGTGAAGGCAAATGACAAAAGGTCATGGAATTTGGAGACCGGCAATGGACCTGAAGTCTTTTAGGTAATGAAGAAAGGTTAGAAGGGTAAAACAGACCAGAGAGGCTATGCGAACTCACTTGAAGTACAAATGACCCAGTCGCCCTATCTGAAGCACCCATATCATCCATTCAGCACAGGATAATTTTCTTTGGATGCGAAATGTAGAGCATGAAATTATGACAATGAAAGCTAATTAAGACGAGGAGAATTGTCCAGGACGATGGGTATCACAGTGGTATGTGGGCACTGGCAGAGGGCGTTTTCTGTCTGCTTATCAAATGTTTGGCACGGCCAGATACATGCCCGATTTCTAATTATAACTTCTTGTTCAACGGTTCCATGCAAATACTCTCAGTGAATGTACATTAGTGCAAAATCTAGGTTATCGTAACTCAAGGAGAAACTTTTGCTTATTCCGGGGTCTTTCTCATCATGAAACCTATGGCACACATCATCGGCCTACTATCTTTTCCTGTATCTCCTGTCGACTCGAGCTGGCAGAATCGATGATGGCTTCGTGTAGTGACTCCTTCATTTGAAAGAACCGGAGAGAATGGGTAGAGAATTGCAATTGAAGCTATCGAACTTGAATTCTAGCGATCTGCGTGAAGCGCGGTAACAGCAGTTAGGATGGATAAGACGGCGGGAAGTACACAAATACTGGTCAATTGGAGTTATATCTCGTAACTTTGGTGATTCGTTCCACAATCGAAAGAAACATCAGTCTGACCACTGCGACGATAATCTGCTGGTGGTTAAAAACCGATGACATCAACTTTCCGGATTCTTTCGCAAGGTCCAGTAGACTAGCAGTTATCGCCCCTAGCGACACTATATTCAGTGAGCACGGGAGCCTCGTTCGACTCGAGGACTGGAACTTCATCGGTAAGACCCAGCGCTTTCTTTTTGATGCATCATAGAGAGCTTCGCGTGCAAATCGGTTTATTTTACTAGCAAGCTGGTACGTCCCGGAAGCCTTATGCCCGACCTTGAAATCTATGTCCATGATGAAGCCGCGCTCAGAAGAACAGAAAGGTCACGCCAATGTGAAATGTTCATTTTGAACAGCGTTTGTAACGCCGTGTCTGCAAGGCAGGCACACCAGTTTGAGAATCATGGAAAGGAGAGTATCGTGGATCTTACTCACTTCGCTCTCAGATGGGCTTTCACACCGTCGAGAAGGAACTGACGCGCGTCTTTTTGGCCGCAAAGTTTGCATGATACGTTCTTGAGCGTACCGTCGACGGCCCTTCGTGTTCCCCAAAACATAGGCCCCGTTGTGCTTTGACGCTTTCCCGGCTCATAGAAGAGATCAGCAGGTTCTCGTGGCTCTGAGATAGCGTGCCTGTAAGGATATCAGCAATGGAATGGATGGACGAATAGCACAGAACATACATGGATTGCAGGTGGTAAAGTACCGACGGTTTCGTCCCCCGATTCTCGAAGTAGGCCGGACAATGGTTGCAGGACCAGAAAGAGTTGTAGTGTATACGATTAATTGGCCGATCCACCAAGTGAGCTTCCTCCAGCGCCACGATCTTCCAAGACGTGTTGATTGAGTGGTGACTGAATGTCGCATGGGAGACCTGAGAAGCGAGATGAGTACGCGAAGATGAGAACATTAGAAGAATTGGACAAACGGCAGAGCGCCAGGTGTAGACCAGACGACGGCCCTCCGCCGGTATCCGCCACAGTGGTACGTGTAACATCCAATCCGGAGAGTTTCACCAATTCTGCAGCGATGGCGGACGCTGATCCGAAGAAGGCCAATCTGTAATTAGGTAATGAGATGGGTTCTCATCACTTTGCCACTCGAGAAACTTGAATGTGTCCTTAGTCCTGCTATTCAAACCGGTCGGGGCTCTCTCGCAACAGATTTCGAGGTCCAAGCATGTTCAAAGTATGTACGTCCACTCATATTTAAAAGCCGAAACAGGTGCTGATCCTACCCACCACCAGCTTTTTCATGTCGAGATAATAGATATGCCCTACGAACGATTCAACATGACACTCTCGACGGATGAATTACTCCAAGAGCAAAAAGCGCTGGAAGCAAGTACGTAGCGTGAGTTGAAAGTCTCGTACTATAATGTTTTTCTCGTCATAGATACAGGCAGGGAAAGCTGAATATGCGGCCGAGAGGTGACACATTTGGTGTTGAATTTTGGTTGAATTCAATTTTCTAGACTCTCGAGAATTATGCACTTGTCTCTCCGTGAGTGCTCTCCTCGATGACGCTATAGTCGAACTTATTGTAAGATCCTGTAGTCGTTAACGAATCGTTCAAGTCGATGCGCTCCGTTCGAACTAACGCGTTCGAAAGTTGCAAACACTCTTGGCGGAATGTCAGGCGAGATCGAAACGCGATCCGAGACGAAGCCAGTCAATCTTCTCATCGCTGCGGATAGAGCGCCCTGTGCGGCCCTTTCAGCCGCCTTATTCCTTTGCTCATCAAAATGTTACTTCAGTGAGTACTGCTCAGGCTCTCGATAGCGAAACACGCGTCCGTAGGTACTTGGAATCAAGGAATCCTTCTTCGGGAAGGGTCGGTTAGTCATCGCTCTTGTCATCTTTTTTTATACCTTTATCAATGAGCTGGCCAGAACTCGGACAAGTAGGCAGGCGATTAAGCGCATTCTAGACTGTCGTGCAGCTATGGCGCACCTCAAATCTCGCCTCCGTAAGATATGTTCTTTTTGCGTCCCTTTAAATTGACTCACACATGATTCTCATGCATCTAGATCGGATACACGCACATAAATAAGCCGCCACTTGCGTATGCCCTATCCTCGATAGAATATCTTCCTTGTCTCCCGATGCGGCTCCGTTCAATTGCCAGGATGCTCGACTTAGGCACAGTCGAACAGAATGGCCATAATGTCAGTGTCGATTCGGCGTACAGGAAAGATATACAGTGTGTTTGACGATAGGAAGTTACGTACAAACGAAGGCTAATGAGAACGCGTACTAACCAAACGGGAAGCGAGAATGAATGAAAAGGGCAAGCGAGGGCTTGGGTAGAATCACTGTCAGCTACAAGTATCGTCAGGGATATCCCACATTCCCCAAAATCCCGAGACGAGAACCTAACGCTTTCGTTAGAACAAGGTTTCGGAAGAGTACGATTTCGTACCCGAGGGCAAGCGACTGGGCGCCCGTACGTCTGACCATTCATCGTGAGCGGCGTGCTGAGGCATAGCTTTTCCGCATCTTTGCTATTGTGCACCGGGCCAAGTTTCGTTTCGAATCTCTGCCAACCGTATGGGCGAATGAGCGTGATAAGTATGATCATGTACTTACGCGAGATCCAGAATTTGGAGCAGTACAGTCCTGTTCGAAACGACGTTGGATATTCGAAAGGGTTGCAGATGAAGTCAAGGCGAACTTACTTTCTGGTTGACGACCTTCCAGTAGGCATTACAGACCACTTCGTTTTCAACGACCCAGTGGCCATATATACCGCCCCGCGACCCCTACTCATGCGAGTTAATGTAGAGTACATTTTAAGACAAGAATGGACGCACCCTATCCTCGCAAGTGATCGGAGTTTCGTAGGGGATACCGTTAATTGTAATGCTAGTTGTCTTGCAGGCTTCGATTCCGTCCATGGAACTCGGAAGGTTCGCAAGCCGGGCCGTATACTTCTTGTGCCCATTCGAAAAGCAGTGCTGATCGCCTTGTATGTCGACCCAGTACAGCCGCGCTAGCTCTCGCTCCCGGTTCTCCTTCTCAATCTGGACCTTCAACTGCTCATGAATTCTCATCTTCTCCTGCCATTCATGCTCCTGACGCTTGTATTCTTCGTTCATCTACTCCCGCATCCGAATGAATTCACTCTCCTCGTGCATGTAGTTACTACTCACCTGCTCGACCTTGCGAATAAACTCTGCCTCCTTGCGCCTGAAGTCATCGTCTATCCTCTCTCGCCTCTTGGTTGATTCGCGCTCATCATTCATGTACTTCTCGATTCGTGCGTTCCATTCTTCGATGGTGCGATGGTGAACTCGGAAATCACTCGGGTCTGGAGACACCTCGCGATTGAAGTTGTCATTGTACCGTGCACAGAGTATCGCTGCGAGAACGATTGTGATGATGATGACAACCCTACATGGTTCGTTTTATTGAGTTGTGCGAAAGACGGTAGCTTCTGCAGAACTTCGTACCTAGAATAGGAATAGGAAGATGCTCCGGCCACGCTATTGTCACTGGGAAGCGAAGGCTCGCCCCCGCTGGGTAAAAAAATGAATCAAGGATGTTCCGAGAGAAAGATGTGGTAAATGTGCCTCACATCGGCTTATAGGATGGCGGAGGCGAACTAAAAGCTCGGAATCAATTTCCATCTACACATGGGATACCTTGAGAATGGTACGCACTCTTTCTTGGCCATCGGATATGAGATATCGAGATGAAAGTTGAAAAGACGCTGTTTGTGGTCATTTGGTCGGGCGCCAAAAGAACCCCAGGTAACGCAACGTGATCTGGTACTAGCGCCAAGCTACCGCCTCTGCGATTCCGAATGCTGGAGAGAAATAAATTTTAGCAGTGCTGGATCCCAGATATTCAGCCTTCCATGGTAAGCATTGTCGAGGAGATGATTTACGAGAATTCCACATGGTTACGACAGGATTAGATTAGATCACGCCTCATTTTCCTTGAATTTATGGGCGTTCCGAGCAAGTTCCGAGTCGACTACGCGTACGATGAATGCATCACCTATTTTTCCTATGTCAATTCTCACTTTTATCTCGCAAGACGTATATCACCCCGGGTCAAGCTCACCCGCAACTTGTGCTCCCCGCACATACATATCAAAGCTCTACATAGTGGATAACATCAGAATCCTTCGTCGCAAACCAACAATAGAGGACGGCCCAACTGACCGAGAATTTCGCTCGTATGGCAACATTCATTTACAACAATCGCCGTCGGGTATATCCCAGATTCCCCAAACTCCACTCTCAGGCTGCAACGGCGTCATAAGGAACAACATGGTGAAGTAGTAAAATATAGTCATACCAAGGTTGGGCAAGCTAACGGCCGCTCATATGTCTGACCATTTATCGTTAGAGCCGTTATGAGGCACAACATCTCTGGGTCTTCGGCGGCATGGACGGTCCCAAATTTCGCCTCAATCCTCTGTAGACGAGAGTTGTGAGCGAATACACTCAGGATATTTACACGTCTGAAGAGACGTACGCGTAAGCCATAGCGTGGAGCGGTAGAATTCTATAATTGTAATATGAAGTCGAAGTCGAGGGACTACGGGAGTTATCAAAAGATTACGGGTGACGGACCTTCTGCTCCACAAACTCCTAGTACGCATAACAAACAGCCTCATCAACAAGCCAATGACCGAAAATACCACCAGGATACCCATACGATCCTAACGCTCAATATGCGGACATGGACAACGAAAAGGGTTGGAAATTCACCTCGTCCACGCAAACCCTCGGACTCCCATGTTTGATATCATTAATAATGAACGGGGTCACCGTGCAGGCTGCGATCCCGTCGACCCTGGGCGGAAGGTTAGCAAGCCGGGCAGTGTACATCCTGCGACGGTACGAATGTGGACGTTCCGCTCCCTTGATGTCGGCCCAATACAGCCGTGCCCGCCCAACTTCACTGAGGACTTCATTCGTGAACGGGATAATTCACAACCCCATAATACAGTCGAAGATTAGCCGTGATCCCGAGAAGGAACTTGATGAACTCGGGCGAGAGCTGACTCTGAGCTGGAGGACCAGATGGTCTTGATGCGGTCCCTAGCACTACCAACGTTCCATTCAGCAGCGCAACGAAAAGCCGGCTCGACGATGATGGTGTATACCTAGCATTTGAATGATCCAGAGATGTTCTGACTGCAGTTCCGAGTCTTACGGGCGTGGAAGGTGCCCCGTTCACTAGTAGAATCGGATCGGACGTGATCTACGAGCGTAACAAAGGGGATATCGAGTCACCTCCATCGATAAGCTGTGGGTTCTGGCCTAAGGCTGGGATCAGTACCATTCGTGATTTAGCATTTTTAACTACCACTCACTCATTCCGTTGCATTGCTACTAGATTGTTTAGGGACTAGGAGAGAGAGAGATTGGGTGATAGGCGCTTATTAGAAATATAAACACCGCTCAGCTCTCCGCCGTTCTTCGGCACTTAGAAATTTACACCTCCGTGGAGCGTGTCGTGAGCCATTATCCCATTGTTCCTCCGTTGAGAGCGGTCTGTGGATCCCATCGGATTTACATCAGGTGTTTGTGTCGTTGACCTTGATCTGCGTCTCTGAGTTCTACTGATCAGGAAAGCGGTAAAGGTCGAATTATATTAAAAGCGGGAACGTGGGTGAGGGGCGTGATACCTGACAAGTTCTTCAGAACGCAGCAAAGGAGGCAGGTTATCATAAACATCGTTACCAGCATCATCAATCAGCCACAGAAATTCCGTTCTGGACCTAAACAAAGCATCCAGCTTCGCTCGAGGTTTCGTTGAGAAGAAGTCTTTACGTTCCTCAGATAATCGACCACCGCCCCCGCCGTCAAAGAGTAGCTGGCGTAATTTTATCAGTCAAACCGGTGAGTTCCTTTGCCTATGCAGTCCGGAGTTCAATACATAAATTTAACGTGGAGATAGCAGGCGAAGCACGTACTTGTCTGATAAAGATATTGGTCGCTTGAGATGGCCGGATGGTTCAAATAGGATTAAATCGGCTGATTGGAGACGAGTGTGCGATTGAAGCAAGGTCGTTCTGAGTTGCACAAATCACCTGTTGATCGCGGAAAACTGAGAAAGCTAATGGGAAGTGAAGGGGAAAACAAACGTGCTATAAAAAAAAACGGACTGATGGGGGAAGCTCGATCCTCGGCCTCGTCTGCGCCGCAACTCCATCCGTATTCAGCACGACTTCGGTGTCCTAGAAATCCAGACGTCAATATATATGCTACAATCCGAGGGTAGGGACAACGTAAATAGCAAACAGGATACAAGCACGATGTAGAGGAAGAAAGGAGCTTAAGGCAAACAGAGGCGAAAAATAAATGTGACGTACCACATATTGGAGATAAACTCCCTCCGAGAATCGTATAGCCTGTGACGGGTACTCCGCAAGCGCTACGCGGGGGACTTTGGGCTCCAGTCCGTTCCTATATTTACACTTCCTAACTTCTACGCTCGGGCTGTGCGGGTTTGCCCCGTCGATGAGGGCCCCAGCTCAGATCCCCTTTGACGGGGAAACGATGCGTGCGACGAGCTTCTATAATTTTGAAATCAGCTTCTAAGATCCAAATCCAAGAAGGAAAGTAGACACACCTGCAGACGCGACATGTGTGGTAGAATGCAGACAGCGAGCGGGAGTCGGGAGTCGGGAGTCGGGCGGTGCTGCGGTCCGGACATGTGTACGTAAGCACTCCGAAGTTTCCTGCTCTAGAAACTCTTGTTTAGTACGCCTTCATCTTGAATGACTTGAATTCCACTGACTATCGTCGTTTCCACAGATGATTCCGTTACCATAGCATCATCATCGGCTTGCATATCCAGCGAGATGAGTTCTCACAGTTTTGGGTGCGACTGTACCATATAGCTGACTGCTTTCTCCTACTCAGGACGCAAGTTTCCGCACAGCGCCTCGAAACAAATTCCGCACAGGCGGCGTCTTCCCCGGCCTCGTCCTCTACCTCTCCTTTACGCATCTCGGCCTGCGTTTCCACCGCCTCCATCTTCGGCGCCTTCTCCGGCCTCCTCGCATTCGGCATCATTCACATGGACGGCATCGGCTCGCGCCCCGGCTTGGCCTCGAAGGCCTCTTCACCGTCCTCTTTGGCTTATCGGCGTACATGCTCCTCCCGCGCTCGCCTGCGCATATAAAGTTCCTGCAGCCAGAGGAGAAGGTGTATGTGCGGGGGTGGAGGGAGCTGATGAGATGGGTTCTTTCGTGTGTAGGCGCTGTGCTGTATGGACTTGCGTAGTAAGTCAGGCTTAACCGCTTGCGTAGGATCGGGATTCTCACCCTGCCGCTTTTCCCCAGCTTCACCCCATCCATCGTCCAATCTCTCGGACACACCGCCGCCCGCGCCCAGCTATTCAGCGTCGTCACGCCCTTCACCGCCGCCTTCGTCGGTCAGTCCCCCATCCCAGCCCTCATCTCGAACCCCCACCTAACCCCCCTTCAATTCTAGTGACCATGATCTCCACATACATCTCAGACAAATACCACTGCCGCGGCCTCGTCAGCATGTTCTGCAGGCTCATCTGCATCATGGAGTTCTCCATGTACCTCGGTTCGTCCCCCCCCCCTTCCCTCCCCCTTTCCTTGTTCTCTCTAACCCCACCACCCAACGGCTTCCTCATCCATACACATAAACTACGGCTCCCTATTCCTAACCATCTCCCGCGCCCCCGCCCTCTCCACCTGGGGCATAACCACCTTTCGCCGCGGCCATCGCCATCGGGTTCATCATGGCCAACTCCGGGGGGCATACTTGTGACATTCCTACCCATAGTTTCCACTAACCACCACCCCCCACCCCCATCTCCAGCCGCCTCGTATTCTGCATCATCCGGCATCATCTCGCGCCCACGCTGGGCCTGGATCTTCATCCTCGACGGCCTTTTCACCGTTCTCTTCGGCCTCTCCGCGTACCTGCTCCTCCCGCGCTCGCCTGCGCATATAACGTTCCTGAAGCCGGCGGAGAAGGCGTATGTGCTGGGGAGGTCGAGGGAGACGAGGGGGGAGGGAGGGGAAGGATGCTTTTAGTCGGAGGGAGGTGGGGAGGGCGTTTACGTTGCCGCCTTCGTCCCCAGTCCATCCCTGTCCTCGTCTCGAACCCCGCCTAACTCCCCCTCTAGTGACCATGATCTCCGCATACATCGCAGACAAAATGCCACTGCCGTGGCCTCGTCCGGGCTCATCTGCACCATTTCGACTTTCCCGTTCGTCTCCCCCTCCCTCCCTCTTCCTCTTATCTCACCCCGCACCCCGCACCCCCCGCCCCCACAGCCTCCGCCTCCCTGCACGCAAGATACGGCTCCCTCTTTTTAATAATCCCCGCCGCCTCGGGGCACCAACGATGCCTTCCCCACACACACCCGGCGATCGCCATCGGGTTCGGGCGGGATACCCGTGACGTGGCTTTTTGAGACCGGGGCCGGAGTATGGGAAGGCGTGGTTGGTGTTTTCGGTGGGGATGGTGGTGGTTACAGTGGGGAATTTGGGGGGGAGAGGAGGGGGAGGGGGGGTTGGCTTGGTTCGTGTATAGTTTGTAAGGGTGGGGGGTGTACGTTTAGCTTTCTTTGGTTTTTTGTTTTAGTTTCGTTGTTTCTTTTTTTTTTTGGTACATAAGAGGTACCTCACGCTCGTTTAGATATTGATGTTACTTACTTACGTCGGCTCCATCACCACCCCGTACATATATAAACTAGACCTACGATTCCTTCAATGATCTAATATACTTATAGCTGAGGAGTATTGGGGTGGAACCCAAAAGAAAAGATCTCTTCGCATCCAGAGTGTCCAGTCCCCGAGTCGAACAAGGCTCCCCGCGATTTCACTCATCAATACGAATGAAGGGGGCGATTAACCCGCTACGCTAGTGGACCATGCGGAAAGAAAGGGGTTTCTGAACAAGGGAGATGGGAATTGACCCCGTTGACTGTCCTTGGAAGGAGAGCTACAAAAATAAAAGAACATCTCCACGTCTACAAGTCACTATCCAGTCCTCGAGTCGAACGAGCCTCCCCGTGTTGGCTTGGGAAAGTCAAGCTAGGGGCGATTAAACCGCTACGTTACTGGACCGTTGTGAAAATATGGGGGTGTCATGGGGCTTCTGAACGAGGCTCCCGTTTCAACCCGTTTCACCAAGAAAGTGATGCTATGGGCGATACCCACTATGCTACTTGGAACTTGTGGAATGACGTGGTTTGTTGGTCAATCATCCGATGAGATGGACAATTGCGTAGATAAGCTTGACTTCAAGTGCTGCTGAATGCCCAACGTTGACTGGCGAGATTTCTTTTTACTCCAGTTTCGAAAGACGGTGAAATTCGTCCGTGACATGACTTGTCATGCCGACCATATTAAAATCATTGATCTCACAATAGACGACGGAACAATGAAGGTCGGGTGAAGGGGCGTTGACACGCGTTGTTGATTCACCTTTGTAATTGTTTACGCGTTGCTTGGTCACGCACCCAGAGTCTCTGTTCCATCAACCCACTACAGTTCTTAGCAAGTTCATAGCTGCGCGCCGCCTCTCTTCTGGATTCTTCATCTCTATGCAGTAGTCAACCAGCTATGTACACTAGAGGATCTTGTGACTAACTCAGTGCCAATCTTGGCTCGCCCACCCCTCGAACCAGACTTGAACCCGTTTTCTGCTCGCCACCATCTAACGGCAACATTGAATGCTGGTGTGTCATTCTCTGATAGCGTAGCGACAGTAAAAGCGGGGCTTTACATGCGGGGATGCTCAAGATACAACCAGCGAATAAATCAAGTCGGTCTGTTGGGTGCTTTTGTCGATTTCATGCCCTGATCAAATCAACTCATCTAGTATGGTAAGTTCCAACTGGTAGCGCAGTTCTTTGCGGCTCCGGGTCTCTCTTTTCTGAGAGGCGTGGGGATAGTGGTCCTAGGGTTTTGTCTGGTATCGTGGTACATTGTGTGCGTGCACGGCTGCTTCCTTGGTGGAATTCTTTATAGCTTACTATGCGCTCTGTTCTCCTACCTGCAGCATTTTTCTTACATCTTAGACCATTAGCGGACGCCCATTGGCTTCAGCCGCTGTGTAAAAGTACTGGTCATATGATCTGCATTAGCACGTCTCATCGCTTTCATTGTCGAGTGAGAGCTACGCGTTTGTCGATGGCGGTACGCATCTTCCCCTACAATATATTTCTGGTCCCTAACGAACATACACCAGGCGGCGTCCTCCCCAGCCTCGTTCTATACGCTCCAATGGCGGTAAGCCCCTCCCGCCCCGCCTCAAGCCCACACTGACATCCCACCCCCAGCATCTCTCCTCCGCCACCTCCATCTCCTGTGCCTTCCCCGGCCTCCTCGCTTTCGGGATCATCAATATGGATAGCGTCAGCAACCGCTATAGCTAGGCATGGATTTTCATCCTCGAAGGCCTCTTCGCCGTGCTCTTCAGGTTATCGGCGTACTGATCCTCCTGCACTGCCCAGCGCACATATAGTTTCTCGCTCCCGCCGAGAAGGAGTACGGGATTGGGAGGCTGAGAGAGACAGGCGCGACTGCGAGTGAGAATGGGAGGGATGGGTTTAATTGGAGGGATGTTGGGAGGGCGTGACTAGTGCCCTAGGTGTGGATGTTGGCGGTTATTTTCTTCATTGATGGTGAGTGTCCTGGGCTTTGGGTGGGCTGATGTGTTTGACAGTGCTGACGGATTTTATTTTTTTCGTGTGCAGGCGCTGTGCTGTATGGACTCGTCTACATCCGTGGTCGGGACCCGAGCAGTATCGTTTCTTTTCTTTCGCAGCTTCACCCCATTCAGATACACCGCTGTGCGCGCCCAGCTATTCAGTGTGCCACACTTCGCCGCCCTCTTGGTCGGTCAGTTCTCAGTCCATCCGTCCTCGTCTCGAAATTCCACCTGACCCAGAGTCTAGTGACCATGATCTCGGCGTAAGTCTCAGGTAGATCCCACTGCGGCTGCCTTGCGAGCATGTTCTGTGGCCATATCTGCATCATCAGCTTCACCATGTACCTCGGTTAGTCCTACCCCCTATTTTTTCATAAATAAAATTTCATTAACTAATCTCGCACCCACTCCACCCCCAATCTCCTTCTCCGGATACACAAAATACGGTGATTTCCGGTTTGCCATCGGGGCCGAGGATGAAGCGCATGGCTTCTCGACTCTGCCTTTTCCACCTCCTGAAGCGTCCAATTGTCGTCCTGCTTAACCCTCTACTCGTCCTCCCCTTGCTCTCGTTACCTACCCCGTGTTCGTTTTCGTCTACGATCCGTACCTTTGCCGGCCTAGCGCAGCTCATCAATAACCCGTCGACGATGATTTACCGTGGCCTGTCGCTCCTCGAGCACGGTCCGGGGGCACTACACACCCTGTGGCGGCGCTCAAGATACCTTACTGCGATTCTGCTGAGTTGGGCCATCCTCAAGCACGTTATTTGAGTCCTTGCGCGAGCGCGATGTGGAGCGGTAGGACTCTCTGCCGGGTAGGATGTCGTTTTTTTTTCAGGGTGCAGTACATGCCGCCGATGTGAATGGTCATCGTGGTGGGATCAGGTATCAAGCTTAAGACCACTCATGCATCAGTTTATATCATGAGATAGGTGAGTCCAACGAATCATACGTTTTAGATATCATCAGCAGAGGCGGTATATATCCCACGTCACAGTTCTTTGATCACTGCCAGCCTTCGCAGCTGTATTCATGACAATAGTCCCTTTAGATATTTTCTCCGATAGTCAGTGCGTTCGCCGAGTCCCGAATCGGTGACCGCGATATAAGTACACCGACTCCCGAGTAGGACGAGTTCTACCAGCTCGATTACAATTCACGAACTTTCGGGAAAAGTGGTAAGCATGGGTGCACGAAGGGTGAACTCATAATAAATGTACCGAACAGTAGGAGTCGGCCAAGACCAAGAGGTGGGCGATTTGTGAATCGGCCATACAAATGAGGCCATGTGCGTCTCGCGTGGCCAGATGATATCCCCAGTTTGGGAATGACAAATCACCCGGCAGACTAGACGGCCGTCAATCGGAGATGGTTTTTGACCAGTGTGGAAAAGTGCGCAAGACTCAGTTACGCTCGCACCAACCTCGCTCAATCTATGCACCATGCATTGTACCAACGCAGGACTACTTAAGATCATCGTAAAAGTTTGTTCTTGAAGTAGGGAAATAAGTCATTTCAAATTGTACATCATGTTGCGAAGACATCTTCGTTCCAATCCTCCGTGCTACCTCCCTCGACCCGCCTGCTTTTACGTTGCTGTTGCCCTTCTCTAGCCTTTGAACGAGGTGTCCCAGGAGGAGAAGACGCAGGTCGTTTACTGCTAGATTGATTTACCTCTGCACTAGGTGTCACCACAAGAAGGCCAAATGCATCTTGCTCGTCTCTCGATACTCCAATTTTAGCACGGTATCCTGGCGTCAGATGTCGCTCCCACCCCGGGTGGCAAGCCTCCATGTGCTTGGGCATATTGTAGGACCAGTGTATCGTAGTCTGCGGGCAGAGGGAACAACGCATGGGTACGTTGGTACATGGTTTTGATGCACTGACTTTTGCAGCAGGCGAGATCGCGAACGAGTATGCCGCAGCACAATTTGATGCAGCCTTATTACCTGTTCCGATTCCAATAGTACACTTCGTTTCGTTTGATGGACCGCCGCAGAATCCACAAGCATATTCTGCAACGACCTTGAAACAAGTCTCAGAATGAGTGAAATTGGAGAACATTGATCAACAAGGCTTACATTTCCCTCCACAACAAGCTTGTCTTCTGCACAAAGGATAGAACAAGCTATATGACGTCCCATGTGGTTCTGTCGGTCAGAGCCTGCAACTGGCTTTTTACAGAGAGCACATGGCAAACATTGATCTGCCTGTGCGGCAGCAATTGTCAGCTGCCCTGCGAGATGAGAAATCCTGAGTGGAATATCTAATAACCAATCAGTTTACGATACATGTAGAAAGATTCCGTACAAACCAGTCTGGTTGAGAGTGCTATAAAGAAACACTCCGGCTGGCATGTTACCATATGTCGGGATACGTGTTTGGAGAGGCATGTCAGGCTCCTTCACATTGTTCCAAAGCAGTGTCCGGAGCCGTAGAAGAACACATTCAAGTTCACTTGAACCCAGTGATGAATCTGATGATAATTCTCAAAGCGAAAGTCCATCAGATGATGCTTGTACTCGTGAGTCTAGCCTGGATATCCATTGCGTTAGATTTGTTCTAATGATGTGTTGCGAAGCAATAATGGGCAGGCCGGTCGGAAAGCGTGCAAAGCTTTCTATCATGTTAAGCCCAGCAAAGGATAATGGACACAAGATCACAAGGAAACATATCCTCAGTCTCTTCTTGACCATGCCCATGGACGTTATCTTCGAAGTACGTACTTAGAAATCGTCCGGCTATGGCTACTATTGACGGCTTCATTCCAGGTTTTCTCCCATCTGGCGCCAAGAGATCTGCTTTCCCTGACACGGTCAAGCTCTTCGCTGCGCAAACTCATCATGTCGTGTAACGCTGCCACCGTGTGGAAGTCGGTGCGCGAGAGTGTCCTCGGACCAGCTCCACCTCACGACTTCTCTGAACCACGGTGGGCAATGTTACTCTACGGTGGAGCTGTATGTCAGGTTTGTGTGCTTTATTCGTCCGAGTATCAATTTACAGGGATACTCACAGCTGGTTACTAGAATTGTGGTGAATCAGATATACACACCATCGATTTCGCTTTGCGTCTTCGCCTGTGCTGTGTATGCAAGGAGGACAAGTAAGTGCTTCATCCCTCATGATCGAATCTCTCACTCATCAACCCCTTTACAGCTATATCACACATTTTAGCTTTTGGGTTGAGTTTCCAGACTTAGACTACGGATTATTAGATCTCATTCCTCACACTGTCGGTGCGCATGGTATCTCAACGTACCCAGTTCTTGACTAAGTCCCTTTCCATAGCCAGATCCTTCGACGACCGGACCCCACAAAGGTGTTATTGGAGGGATGATATATCCGACATGTAAATCAGATGGAGGGCACATCAAGAAAATATTTGTATGCGTCTTCCGGGTGCAGAACAGAAGATGGAATAATTTTGTAAGGAGAGGGCTGAACCCATAGTACGAATTTCGGAGGTAATATCTTCCACATCCACATAATTCAGTGAAGCTGATATCGTTCTTTTGAATATAAACAGGAAGCGAAACAGTATGATTAATGGCTCGCAAACATGGTTGCGCAGCGCGCCCAGGACGATCAGCAAGGAAGAGATAACCGTTGGTCTGCGTACGTTTTCCTTTAGCGTAACTCGTGATGCTTCCTCACCTGCCATGCGCCCAGGATATGTGGGAAATTCAAGGAAATAGGTTACCTCGACATCGATATAGAAGGTATTCGGATAGAGCCTTCCGTCGACTGTGTAACAGAACTGACCGAAAGTGGTATGCTTGAGTTAATCGATCACTAAACTTCCGCTCACTCACTGACATCCATAGAATGGACACGTATCCGCCCTGCTCTCGAAGCGGACATTATCTCGTACAATTCAACACGCCTTCGTCACGAGCGCCAGGATCTCCTCAGGCGTAGGTCCGAAATTTTACGAGGGTTATGTGATGCTTATCTCAAAGCGCTTGTTCCGTCGCAATGGTTCTACAACCCGCGGCTTGGCGATATTCTCAAATTCCCGGCATTCGAGCAGATCATCAATGCAGCTGATGATGTCGAAGTCAACGAAGAGAGCTTCGCACATCCCATGAGCATGCTTCCTGGGCTGGTGTCGACGTGGATCGCGGATAGAAAGGCGGCGTTGAGGGAGCAAGTGGCAGCAGTTAAAATCGCTCGGACAGATTCTTCTATTGTCAAACTGGGGCCTGAACCAACTCTGGCGGACGGCTCTAGTTCTATCACGATGCCAGATGCTTTGGAGCTCCCAACATCGGTCTTCAAATGTGGTTGTAATAGGTGTTCGAACAATGCCTCTCCTTGGTCTGGTCCGCATACCAATCCCCTTTTCGGCTGGAATTCCGCCGTCACTCATGCGTGCAAAGAGCAGGGAGAATACTGTACAATTACGACCAAGTGTTCAGTAACGCGTCACAGATCGGTCTGAACTGAACAGTTGTCACCGTCACACATGAGGTCTGAACACTTTTTGGCTACAGATTACAGAAGGCCAAAAAAGCGGCCTGCGGCGCCTACAACACTGCAAAAGCTACATTTTCCGTGTCTTCTTTGTGTCCACCCACCATCTAAGAGCCTCCGTGGTATACAGAGCATTCCGCAGCTTTTTGCGTCTGCCTCGTCCCAACTTCTCCGACTCTGTTCCCGTCGTATCAAGCACAACCCCATCAACCTCTTCAATCAATACTTCTTCAGCTTCGGCAGCCGAAACGACGCCGCTTTCACCACGCACAAAATGTTGGTCGTCCGTATCGGGTAGTTCGCCATGCAAGTCGTCGATCACCGCTTCATCAGTGAGTTGGATCGTGGTAAGCGAAGGTAAGCGAAGGGTAAGCGAGGTAAGCGAGAGGTGTACGACAGGTATATACCTCTCGCTTATTATACTTGAACACTGATGTTCATCTGGCACGACGCTGTCATCAATTGGGGTATCAACATCGGAAATCTCGGCATCTTCAATCATGGCATCCTCATCAGAAAGCACTGGTACTTGAGCTCGAGGCCGAGTAAGCTCTGCGAAGAATTCGGGATCGGTGGAAGGGAGGTTTCGAAGGATTTCTCGGGTAGCAGGACTGGTTAGGCTTTCATACGAGAGGTTGAAGTCTCCTGCTCGGCACATTTCCCATGCCTGTAAAGGGAACGTCAAGTCAATGCCAGAAAGGTTGAATTAGATAGTGAGTTACTCGATACCTTTCTTATAACGTCAGGTTTGTTTCGGAATTTCTCGTATGCGGTGTACAGCCAGTGTGGCGTTCGGTTACGCAGTGTCTTGATTTTGGTGTCGAGAACCACTGCATTCGGTGGTGTACCGCTCTTTAGTTTTGCTAATGTCTCTTCAACAACATCCTCGTGAGCTGAACACTTCAAAGAGTGCTTGAAAACACGTTGAAACCCCACATCAGAAGGCTGAAACAGGCCAGTCATACGTGCAGGTACAAAATGGACGATGAACAGTGGGTGGTTCGCCCTCATCCAGTCCAAGAACTCCTCCGAACGGTGCACAGACCAGCAGTCTATTTGCCAAATAAGTCGCTGATCGCGGGGCAGATTGTCCTCTTCGATGACACGTTTGTAGTAAGGAACAAGCATATTTTTGACGAAGTTCTTCATCGTTTCCTGGGTCGACCAGTATGTTGATGTCTTCGAGGTTTCGAATAAGAAACCTGCTTCCAAGGCCTCCTTCATTGACCTAGCATTTGGTGAGGGAAGTGATGCGTCCATTGAGCCCTTGTAGATGATCTGAAATGGGAGCAAAGTGCCGTCGTTCGCAATAGAGACCATCACAGTAATCGCGCGCTTCTCTTCTGATCCTACAGTTGTAACCTGCTTGGAACCGATTGGCGCATACGTCATGTGGCATCCCTGAGCGTAAGCCGCCTGAGTCTGGTCGCTATTGATCAAGAGCCTTGATGGGACTGATTCATCCTTGATAGAGAATGCCATCCGCAGATGTGCCTTGCGCAAGATGGCATCGGAGTTGACTGGAATCTTGCCACCAGCTCTAGTTGAGCGACGGATTGTCCATCCCAGGGCACGCTGGACGAACTTCCTCGTAAATTCCTCCGAACACCGGAATAGGGTGCCATCTTTGGATGGAATTGTGAAGATCTCGGGTGCAGAGTGCTCAAGATGGCCAACCATGAGACCACGGATGGTTGTCAGGGTGATAGCGATGGACGCATCACGAAGACCTTGGAGCATCTCCAGAATCTCGGTCGTTTGTGCTGGATACTTCACCTAAAGATAAGGTATGTAAATGCAACGAAACATTTCGTCATGAACTTCTTGGCTCACCAGAATCCCTACTCGTGTTGTCATTCCACCAGGCTTGTTACCAGATTCGACTCGTGCAAGGGTTTTGTCGCTCCAGCGTGGAACCTCGCCAGATCGGTCGATCCATCTACCGAGGACTTGTGAAGTCAGGCTAGCAAACAAGACACTGTCGAGCTTTTGTAAGCGTCGCACGATCTCAACAGGGCCCATGTGGGGTTTCGAGAGCTGAGCAGCATGTTCAATGTGACAAAAGAGTAGAGGGCACATCCAATTGGTGAGAACTGCGGCCTTGTAGTCATTGGTGCGTGGCCGCCCCACCGTCCCTCGTTCCTGACGAACATCTTCTTTCAGGACACGATTTGGACGCGATGCTTCAGCCACGTTCAGGGAGGACTGCGAGCTCAATGAGACCAGGTTTGCCATCTTCATAACTTTTCCATTAGAGTCACGTTTACCGGATTCGATTTCAGCCTGCTTTATCCGCTCACGGTGATTCTGCTGTCGGATTGCGGCATTTTCGGTTTTTCGGCGCTTCGCACGTGTTTCAGCAACCAGCACAGCCTCGGCCTGCGAATCGATAACCGCGCGGTGTTCCTCCAGAATCCTCAGCCGATCTAGGTTGGCCTCCGATGGAGAGACTTTGGTAAACCACTGACGCAGGTCAGCGGATTTCTTGGGCCTATCAGCGGATTGTCGTTTTCGTTTCGACGATAACTCGGGTGATTTGGGCTCGACAGCCAACATGGATGGAGAACTGGTGCTGGTGGTAGGAAGTGATGTGTCCTCATTAGCGTTATCGGTGAGTGTTGGCATGTCTTGCATGGGCACATCTTCACTAGCTTCATATGAGTTTTCTTTCAGGACTTGGGTCGATGGTGCATCAGCCGCTCGGTTGTCAGGATGGATCGGTGCAACGATGGACAAGGGGTAGAAGAAAATGTCTTTGCCAGCAGGTTCAGACTGATAGGTGATGATTCTACCATCTTCTGCGTGATCTGGGCTAACGCGCTATGGTATCGTGTTAATAGATAATTTATGATTACAATGTTGATGAAGATGACGCACAAATTCACTATCTCGGGCACATAGTCGTTTAAATACAGCGAGTCGCTCCGCACCGGCGCCGTTTTGTGTTCCTGATAGCAGCGGAATTGCGAGGTAGTAATGCTGGAGGGAATTGGTTGCGAAGATTAGACAATTGTATGCATCCTCCTGGGACGCAATCGGTAAGTCGGAATGGTCCAATGTCTGTCCTGTATGTGAGTGAATCCACCAGCTGATTGCATCTAGTAGCTCAGTGTCACGACCTCCGAGCGAGTCGCCGTAGAGTATCTGTGACCGTAGCATGTCCACAACGACGGCAATCCAGTGATTGCTGTTGACATTCGAAATGCCACCAACACTTGTTCGATCTCCAATAGCGAGGTCGGAGCCAATTGCCCAGAAGTCTCGGGATCTGGAGCTGTTGCCATATGGTAACGTCTCACGCGTTCGGAAGAGAGCTCGCAAACGAGTGAAGAAAGTTGGCCCAACGATTTCGCAGTCCAATTCATTGGTGCAGCGTCTCAGATCCCATCGAAGGATGTCGAGACATTGGTTAGCGTGCGTTGTGGCGAGCCATTTTTTCGACAGATACCAAGAGAGCATGACCGTTGGCTCCCGCTCAGTGAGGCCATTCACATATCCTGTCCATGGGAGTGTGAGCATGGCACGTTCAGCCGCGTCGCCAATTTTTCGTGACTCCGGTGAGCGCCACAATCTTTGCTTTACTGCCGCAATATGCAGCTCAGCATTGCTCCAGGGATTTCGGACATGGATTCGGAGGTTCGAGACCTCTCTCCAGTACATCAAGATCCATAATGGGAAGCGCATTGATTGTGAAGACGAAATGTGCGCATAGATAATTGACGACTGTAGCCACGCTGACTTGTCATTCTCGAGAGCGATGATCGTCGTAACAGGGGGGATGGGTAGGTCTTCCAGAATTTTCAAGGTGCACTCGGTGTTTGGTTGATTTGTGCTCCAGAATATTCGGGTATCGATGGGGTCTTTTGTTTGAGGTGGAGGTTGAGATGGCAATGGGAACGCAAGGAGCTTTGTGACGGAGAGAAAAGGGTCAGGAAGTAATGTCTGCCAGTATTCTGGGGGTATCGGTTCCATCATTATGGGTCGTAAACTTATTCACAACAACGAGAACTGGATTTTATACATTAAGGACAATGGTATGTTGTCAGTGGCCACTCTGTGAGTTGACATGGCCAAATTTACGATGGCCCAAAAATTTTGGCTGGCTGAACAGTTCATACAGTGTGTCACGGTCACCCGAGCTCCGTGAACACATGAACAGTTGGCCAAAACCTGTCACACGCAAAGTATCATGAACACTTGGTCGTAATTGTACAGTATGGCTTTCCTCAATCTGTGCCTACTACACTGATATTCTTTAAAAAAGCCACTGTTGCGGCTGCCACGTTAGTGAGGGTCTCCGGGTTGGATGTCGCACGCGCAACCGTCGCAGATATGGATCAGCGGGACGGCCTGTTCTTTTGCTCTAATTGTAATGTGGGGCGGGTCAAACAGGTTGACGGTCGCCGTCTCATCTATACTTGGCGCTCTGCTGTACATTCATTTCTTGCTCATATCTTCACCTCCACTTACCTTCTATATCTCGTTCAAATTGCTCATGCGAGTGTGAAACAGAATGGCCACGCAATCGACACATCCTGGCAGATCCTGACGCCTGAGGAGGCTGACTCTGTAAAGAGGCCAATCGATCCTAAGCACGTCTACCGTTGCTGGTCGTGCAACCATTGCACAGCCTACTTTGATGCATGGGAAACTGAGCTTTCCGTACTCGCTCATCTGCGGTCTACGTACGTTCTGTGCAAACCCTGTATTGATTCCCTGGTGACACCTTTCCAGGCACGACATCAAAGACCCAGTGGAGCCTACCGATCTCTTCCATCATCCAGGAAAATGTCAAAACAAAATTGCGCAGATGTTTTTGGAAACACCAAAGGACCCCGATGCTGCGACCAAGAACAAAGTATGCAATATCTGCATTCTGAGGCCCTCAGGTTTATTCATTCTCGACGGGGTGATAGCTCATCTGAAAGCGAAGTGAGTTAAGAACAATGTTATTCCATCGATTGGAGCTGATGATATGTATTCCTTAGGCATGGAATAACGAACGCTGTGCAGAACGAACATTTCACCGTGGCGGAAATATCCAGTCCTCCCGAGGGGCCTTGACTACGGATGCCATTGCCGATGAACCCCGCCTGACCTGACGGTATACTTATGCATGGGATATGTTACGGTTCAGCGAAGAAGCTATGTCTAATTGTATACATACTTTCATTTCTCAACTTCAAGATGGAGGCCTTGGACAAAGGGGGAATGTCTAGCCCCGAGTCAAACGAGACTCCCCTGTTCACTGAGGGCGATACATGCTACTTACAAAATTACAGAGGTGAAGAGGAATATGTTTCCTGACAGAGGACGAGATCAGCGGATTGATCAGGTCAGTTTACGATGGTGGGCAAATGGTATAAAGATCAATGTTGAAATTTGAATACTTGTATTGATAGCGGAGACTGAAAGGTATCAAAAGAAGTAGATTCGACGATAGAGTACTCATACTAAGGTATATAATGATGTGTTGACGTTGGACGGGGAGTGTGCGCACGGTCGTTAATCGTATCGACATCCGGGTGCAGAGTCAAAAAAGATATTTATCTCTCACAAAAAGTATGTTCAAGTCACGAACATGATCCAGTCCCCGAGTCGAACGAGGCTCCCGTGTTCACTTTAGGAAAGTCAATCTAGGGGCGATAAACCGCTACGCTACTGGACCTTGTGAAATCATGCGGGAGATGCGACTCAGAAGTGACTCAGATGAGCCTTATCTAAGAATAGATCAGTTCGAAAACAAAGTGTTTTGAATAATCGTAATAATTGTATCCCCAAATCGCGAATCTGTGTGACTCGTAAGGCCAGAGGGTAGAGACGGACCAGGGCCCCAGAGCGAACTACAAAAAATTTGACAAAAGCGGATGTTGTACAAGAGAAGGAGCGCCCCAGTCCTCAAGTCGAATGAAGGGTCCCCGTGTTACTAGGGAAGTGATGCTAGGGGGGCGATAAATGCGACGCTACCGGACCTTCTGAAATGAGGAGTTGCTGGATGATCATGAGATGGATGATGGTATTATCAATCAACTTGACTTTGTAATTGCACGACCCTGGGATCGTGTCGTCTATTTTTTTGTCGACTTACGTTGTGGCGAAGGAGGTGAACATGTTATGACAGAGCCCAGACCTACCGCCTAGGGCAAAATGAATTTGACAAAAGCTTTTCAGTGTAACGGAAACCAGTATGGTCCAGTCCCCAAGTTGAACGAGGCTCCCTTGTCATAATGAAAGTAGATGCATCGGGAGAGAATTAACCTCTAAGCTATTGGACCTTGCGAGATGAAGAGAGTTATAACCTATTGGTTTCTTACATAAAAGATGAGATGGATGATTAGATGAGTAAAGAAACTCAACTGTGCAATGTTTTGATCTTCTGACTCGGATCACGTGCATCCTTCAATTCATTTATCGTACCTGTGGTGAAGAAGGTGAACGGGTTAAGATGTGTTCCGCAGCTGTAGGCAGGCCCGGGGCAGCGCAAAAAAAAGGATAAAAGCGATGAGAGTCACAGACACTGTTTTACCACTTCCAGTCCCCAAGTCGAACGAGGCTCCCAGAGTCCTATATTCACCGAAGGTGACGCTGGGACCAATGACCGCTGCACTACTGGATATTGTGAGATAAGAGCCTGTTCGGCTGCAGAATCTGATTTGGATTCTGGCGGAGATGTTTCCTTATTTAGTAGATGTGAGAATCAGTGTGACAATACGAGTGACTTGCATTGCGCGCTCTCTTCCTCAACACGATGCCTGCGCTACGCGGCCAAGCACCAGCTCCAGACACTACTCCAGTTGCTCCTCCCATCAAGCCTGCTCCCAAAAAGGCATTCTGGACCCCTGCCGACAAGTTACGCTTCCTCGAGTACTTAGTCGCTCACAAGTCTGAGGCTGGAGACGGCGGAAATTTCACGATTGTTACGTGGAAAGCAGTAGCAGTGCATCTCAACAAAAAATTGACCAGGGGAGCCCAGAAAAGTGATAATTCTTGCAAGGGAAAATATAGAACGGTGTGTACAACTTTATTTGACAGCCCCAGACTTTTTTGACCTTTATCACAGCTCAAGTCTACCTACAAGATTGTCTGTCTGATTCGAGACAATTCAGGATGGTCATGGGATGACGACTATGGCGCTGGCATCACCCTGGAGAAGAAGGGAACATGGGATGACTTCAAAGAGAAGCATCCTGCTGCAGCTCCCTTTCGCAACCATGGCTGGTGCCATCTCGCACACTTCGATGCATTAGTCCCCTCGAAGGCAAAAGGGACTCATGCTTTTTGAGCCTCGCAAGGTCCCGCTCACATTCCTGAGCCGAATTCTGAGGGTGGGGATGAGGTGTCAACCGAAGGGCCTGGTCCGTCTGTCCCAGAATTACAGGAGGCCGATGATGGAGCTCAAGCTGATGATGAGGATGACGAGGTAGAGGTGAGTGCCTTCAGTTTGTTACGAAGCTTGTTTTTGTGTCCTCAACTACATCTATAGCTCATTCAACAGGCTGTGGTCCCTGTAACACCTGCACCGGTCGTGTCTCGCAAGCGTGTAGCTGTGGCTCCTGCTTCTGCTAGCAGCTCCTGCTTCTGCTATGGGAAGTCTATGAATCATTTCACTGATGTCATAGAAACTGCATTCACTCCTGCACGCTCCGGATTGGAAGCGACACCCAAACGCAAGCAATGTGCCATTGTCCAGGCACAGGATCTCGAGGAGGAGTGGTTGTCGGATGATGATTTGATACAGTTTATCGAGATTTTGGAGAAGGACGTTACAGCAGTTGATACATATCTGGGAGGACTTTACACTCCCCCCCCTTCTCCACTCGGAGTCCAGTGGACTCCGGTCAGTCCGACCGGACTCCAGTGGAGTCTGGGTGGACTCCGACTGGATTTTGCTCCATGCCAAATTTCAGAATTTGGCTGGTCCAGTCCACTTGGTATCCAGCTGGAGTCCAGTGGACTTTCAGTAGACTCCGGCCAGTCCACTGAAAGTCTGCAGACAATGAGTGGACTTTTGTCCGAGTGGAGTCCACTGGACTGAATATTCTGACCGGATTCCGACTGGACTGTTAGGACTCCGACGACAGGAGCTTGTCATTAATAATAGGAAAAAAAGAATAACATTATTGAGAGTTGAACTCTCAACCTTGGGGACATGATGACTAATCAACTTATTACTGACACCATAACCACTAGACCAACGAACCGTTAAGATCCCTGCTAACTAACGGGTACTAATCACCCTCTGACGCAGGCCCCGTGCGACCCATCTCGGGCGTCGGTTCCATCAATTTGGAACCCCGCCGCTTTCCTCCCACCACCACCCACCACCACCATCGTCCCCGCCGCCGCTCGCTCCCCCACGCTGCGCTGCCACCAACGCGCCCCACAACGACGACGACAACGCCGCACACGTCGCCACTCGCAGCAACGACCCGAACGGAGGAGAAACGGAGGAAGGGGGCAGGGCAAAGGGCAGACCCCAGCAGGGGGAGAGCCGGC